>CAJVPT010003658.1:0-14809 GCA_910592055.1 Acaulospora colombiana
TTACAAAAAAAAATGCAAAAATTTTAACTTACAAAATTTTTATGGATCTTTTTTTGAATTTTTTTGCATTGTCAATATTATCCCTCAAATTAGCAGTAGCATTTTTCAAATCATTATTACAAGTAATCAAGAATTTCGAAAAATCCCTCCACCAGTTGCCTGGTATTATTTTATTATTAATAAACTTGAAAATATATACAAGTATTTTTTATTATATTTACATACTGATAAGCATTGATATTAGAGTCAAAAATAGCCAATGAATATTCAGCAAGTGATGTATCGGTTCACTTAAAAATGCTGCATATTTTATTGAGTTATCATATTTTGTGATACAAGAAAATGGAAAGCAGCAACAAAGGTTTCTAAATTGTGATATTTAAAATTTGCTTAATATATACAGTATCCTGCTAATACAAGACAAAAATTGATAGTCAAAAATAGCATGTTATGATAAAATTCCACATGCTGGTACAGGGTTTTCTACTGGTAACAAATGGTATCAATTGGCATCTGCAAATAATGTTAAATAACAAGCTTGCCTGCACTAGTCCAGAGTTTTCTACTGAAGACACAAGGCACACTTGCTATACCATTCCTGTCTCAGTACCAACCCAGCAAAGGCTGCTAGTCTAGAGTCTCCCACTAAAGGCAACATCAATATTATATTGGCACTTATAAGCACTACCTTGTATTGACATGGCCTGCTTGCACTAGAGCAGGGTTGCCCACAGGAGACACATAGCATGTTTAATCAATACAGTGTATAAAGGGCATGTCAATTTAAAAACTTTCCCATTCACCCTTTGCAGAAAGGAATCGGTGATTTTTTGCAGCTTTATAACTTTCGTTAGTATAGTCTATGCTAAATAAATAGTGTCATGTCAATACTGATAACAATAAAGTAATAGCAGGATATTACAGCATTAATAAATGTTGCTTACTTCTTTATGGTATTAACTAAAAGCTTATAATCGATTACAGCTGAGGTTGAAAAATTGGAAAACAAAAACAGAGGTTACAGTTAATATTAATAGAAATAAAATAACAGCAACAGTATATATAGTTCAACAAATATTGCTTGCCAGTGACTATAGAATGTAAAACTTGTGATTAACTTTGGATCAATAGTGAAAGGCTGGGAATTGACAAATTAAAGCTGGTTGTTAAATAGTCGATAAAATGTAAAATAAATAAAAAAACAAGTATATATTGTATATCAATCAAAAGCTATAACAAGTTAGTAAAAATACAAGGGTAGTTAGTGTATTGTTTACATAGGTCAGCAGTAGAAACTGTTTAGCAGCAATGATGAAATTATCGCAATAAAATGGTAACAATTTTTTTTTTATAAATTGATCACGTTTAATCGCATAACTCAGATTTACATCCATATTTGTAATGTTGATCTACCATATTATCAATTTTTAACAATTAAGATGCTTGCACCAGGCCAATAATTATATTTATATTACTTGTAATTTTGATATTTATGACAACAATATCTACTTTGAAATTATTTTTTTAACAATTGCTCCTTCAATAAAGCAATCTATAAATACCCATTTTTTATTATTTTTAATTGTGTTCTTGATTTTTTAAAAATCAAATCTATTAAAAATAAGATTACCAGGTCATTTTAGAAATATAAAATTAGCAAGATAATATAAGCCGGATTCAGATTTTGTTACAAAGATAGAAATTAGATTATAATATTTTATTTTATAAAAGTATTGGAAGCTAAAGTATTTTTTAACAAGATAATGGTTCCAAATATATTTTAAAACTTGCTAGAGCCTGGTTTGATAATAATAATATTAATATTCTTGAATGTACTGCCCAGTTATCTGATCTTAATCCAATAGAGTATCTTTGAAGCGAAGTAAAATATCAATTAAGTATATGTGAACAAATTATGAGTAAAGAAAATTTATGTGATAAATTACAAGATATTTGAAATAATATTAAATTAGAAAAATGTATCAAGTTAATTGAAACAATGCCAGAAAGAATTAATAATATTATTAAAGCAATAGATGAATATAATGAGTGTCAATTTTTTTATTACTGTATAGCATAATCCAAACTTGGTTTTGGTTAATTTATCATTATTCGTTATAATTTATTTATTAATATTATTCAATGTATAGCATAAACCAAATTTGGTTTTTCTAAATGTATTATCAAATTTATTTTTTATTATTAAAAATAACAAACTGTGCTTATTATAATACAGTTACAAAAAAAAAAAAATTGCAAATAATACTAATTTAAAAAAAATTAAGAGCTTTTAATTCCTTTAATAAAAGTATTTCATTTATTATTTCAAAAATTTTCTAACTACGTTATTGTCATGCTATCAACAATATCTAATAAAACTCAATTTTTATTAAGAGTGTTCAATAATTCTATTAAACGAGTACCAGCCACAATGAATATATACAATTTTCATGTAGAAATACTTCTTGAAAATCCCAAAATATCAATATTTAAATCCAAATTATCACTTGATTCTCCTCTTTTTCTTTTTCCACCTTGAATATGTTGAACTCTAAATTTGCTTGATCCTGTGTCACTAACATTAAAGAGATCCTGGAGTGAACTTTTATTCATAAGAAAGACTCAAGCCTGAAAAACTATTTTTGTATCTTTTTCTCAGCTAGCATATTTGGAAATCCATTCTTTTAGATAACCATATGCTTGCTCAAATTTGTAAAGAAATCTTAATGACATTCTTTGTAAAACTTCAGAATAATAGGTGGAAATATTAATCTTCTGGATCGATTCATAGCATTTACCTATCAAAGTCAAAAATATTGATATTTATCTTTTTATGGATTCAGATTCCTTCAAATTGATTGTTCTTGAAAATTTTTTGACTTTAAGATCTTAAGAAATATTTGGTACATGCCTTAAGAAAATTATTTGATTATTGAGATTCAAACTCGAAACATTCAGAAATGAAGATTCTCCTATATCATCTTCAGTATCATCACCTTGAGAAAGATTTGGACTTAGTAATGTACCTTTTATTTCAGTGACATTGAATTCTGCAGTACCTGATTTCTTATGAATATTTGCAATTTTCTTCAAATATTCAATTAAATTTTTAATATAGTTGGCTTTTCGAATTCCAGAATTTTGATCATAAAAAAGTGTCACTTTTATCAATTCCAATTTATACTTCAGTAATTCATTATATAATTGAGATACCCGCAACTTGTTCCCCTTTAGCATATAGTTATCCAGTTCATTAATAAACTTCCGTAAATATGAGGTAATGGTAAATGATGTGAATGTTACAGATGTCTTTGATTGGATCTTGATTTTTAAAGAAAGAATTTATTTTAGCATTATTAAAAATAAATAAAATTAACAAAATTGTTTTTTTTAAAGCTGACGAAGTCATGCCATATAGTTTTTATTTAATCATTGATATCCTCTTATGTACACAAATTTAATTACAAGAAAATATATTTATGATAGAAGAAAAACTAATGGCTCAGTATCTTGCGAATCCTATGACTTGCAATCAGTACACCTCAAGGGCGAATATTAGTGTATCATGACTTCACTAACACTAATATTTGTATGGAAGAGAGAGTTAATATTGAAGCTGTTTTGAAGAATGTTTCTCATATTAAGGTTCATTAGTTCTATATATCAGTTTTCTGCTATTTCTTGTTTTTTTTCCTTATCCTATGGTGTTCTTTTGTTTTGTCTTTTAATATTGTGCTTTGTTTATTCTCACTTCATCTTTTTGGATATGCCTTGTGTTTTTTTCCACTCTACTACCAAATCACATCTTAATCTTCAGATCTTCCTTTTCTCTTACCAGAGTTGTTCTGTTGCCTTCTTTACTACTATTTTGGCCTTCTTCTTGTTGCCTGTAATTTTTCCTGTTATCTGAACCATTTTGTGGGTAATAATCTCTCTGATTATATTCTTGAAGTCCATCTGGCCTTCTAGTCTTGTACTTAATTCTATAAATTGTTTTTATTTGCTCTTGATAGATTGTGACTGTTTGTTACTATTTGCCCTTGCTACACACTCTTGTGTCAGATGTGTTATAAGCTTGTCCAATAGTTTTGTTCTGTTTAATCTACAGTTGAAAGAATTTATGTCCTTTTTTTCCTGTTTTTCACAGATTATACATGTCCCTGACTTGTATATATGTGGTTTCCATATATTCATATTTGTCAGTGTAAGAAGTTTATTAGACCATGTCTTCCAATTGAGAGTCTTGTCTTTATGGTCTTTGTGACTAGTTTGAGATGATGTAATTTTGGATGGTATCAGGGTCTACATGGTTATCTCCCAATTTATCTTCTTTGCTTTTGATCCTGTTAGTCATATTTGGTATTGTCATAATGTTCTCCACTTGCTAGCCTATTTGGTCTTCAAAAGAGTTCTTCCTAATGTTTTGAAGGACAAATCTATAAAGGCCTGATCCCATCTCAGTATTGTGTTGCTACTTGTGGACTGTAGTTCTTGAATTTTTATGTCTTTGAATTTGTCCGTGAGTATAATAACTACTAATTTATTTGTCTGTTCATTCCTTTCATTATCAGAATGGTCTTTAATTTTAATTCACTAAAAATTGGTTTGTTGTATCCTGATGATTTCTTGGATTGTGCTGACTAGGAGTCTGTTGGTCTTTCTGACTTCTTGTTTTTGGCTTGCTTCTTCTGTGCTGATTTGTTTATTGCATTAATTGTCCCTTAACTGCCTGTAAATATCTTGATTTTTTTGTTAGGGCTGACTGTACTGATTGCTATAAGGATTGCCATTAATTCTGCTCTAATCAAGGATGGATGTCTTGAGTTTCTGCTTGAAAGATCGTGATTTCCTTGCCTGACTCAGAGAGGACCACCCATCCAATTCCCATTCTACTTCTGATGTTGTGTCTTGTAAAGGAGCCATCTGTGTAGAATTGAAGGTTTTCTTCTATTGTTAATTGTCTGGCTATTTGTAGTAGCCTTTGGATCATTCTGTCTCGAGCTTGTAACTTCCTTTTAATGAGTTCTTCAGTAGTTAATAATAGATCTAGATATATCTTCAGTTTGTATATGTCTGGATGTTGCCCATTAGATTCATTAATAGCAAGTTCTATATTTTGCAGTGATGACTGTACTCTATTGATTGATGGTTGTCTAGTGTTTGCTTCCTACTGTCCTGAAAAAATTCTTGCAGTGGTTTTTCTGACTCTGATATTCATTGTGTGTGCCAATAGCTGTTCCATTATGCATTGTTGTGGGTCCTTATACTTTTTCCTAAAGTTTTGATTGTTGAGCAGGCAACCTTTGCACTTATAAATTGGTGATGTCTCATTCTTGGTAACTATATAGCTTACTATTGATTTACCCTTTTCTAGTTATCTTTTTTTTTTCATTATTAATGTTTCTCCATTTTTTTTTGTTGCTAGCTATTTTAGAGTTGATTGGTATTGAACTGGAAGTACTGGAGTGTATGTTTGAAAGCTGTTATTGTTGAGGCTGCTGTCACTGTAGTATCCTCTAAGGTTGAGTCTTCCTTATCCACTAATAGTATTGGCCATTTTTGAATCATATATTCTTTTAGTCTCTTGTACCATTCAAGTGTTCTTCCTTGTTTTCCAAGTCTCATTCTTATTTGTTGCCAAAATAAAATTCTTGTTTTGTTATTATTCAAGAGTTGGTTTTTAAGCATTATCCTTCTGCACTTGAGGGAGGTTCTGTATCTGTTATACCATTCTTTTGTGACCATGTCTCTAATTACTTTGTCCTCATTTTTAACTGATTTTTTAAACTATGTATATATTATTAGTGCCACTGTGATCCCTTGTAATTTCAATATGTTTAAAATATTATTTGTCAAATTGTTTCTTTTCCTGATCCAGAATAGAAGTTTATTGATAAGAATTGAAGTATTTGACCAGTAATTATTTTGTAGCTGTTGTAGTTTTATTTGGGTAGTGGTTTCATATATGTTGTAACTATTAAGTAATTCATCAGATTCTTCCCATGCATTAAGATTTGCTGGTCTCATAGGTTGAACAATTTATAGCTGAAATCTGCATGGAGAATGCTGTTTGGAGTTGTTGAGGCTAGGCCAGCTTTTGTTTAAATGTTTTATTTATCTTACTACTCAACTTGTCGCATTTCTTTTCTAATAAAATCAAGTCATTGAGTAAGTATTCGATTCCTGGAAACAGTTCCTGATTGATTATGTACCATATTTATTTGTCTGTGATTTTCTTCCAGGCCAATATTCTGGTTGTAATATCTACTTTTTCTTTAATAATGTCCTTCTGCCAGGTTTTCTTTCCATCTTCTGATATCCATACTCTTAGAACTCTTATTGTTTCATTTTACTGTACTAGCTGAATCTGAGTTTTATTGAGCTATATATTTTCACTTCTTTGTTTTATGAATATATTGATACAGATTAAGGATAATTTCTCACTATTCACCTATATATCATTTATCCTGAGAAACTTGGTAGCTTTGTTTAAGATGGCTTGCATTTCTGTTCTATTGCTTGTGAACCAGGTAGTGTCATCCATATATGCCGTAACTGTGATTCTTACTTGCTTTCTTTTTATATTGGCAATTGCCTTCTGGCTTGATGAGGTTAGGTCTAGTAATACTTCTGTCTCTATTGTGTAACCATTGTGATAGTCCTCGATTTCTTGTAAAAACGAATCATAGTACACTCTTCAGAGAAAGAGGGAGATAGTATCTCCTTAATCAATTCCATCTTGTATAGGATATTCTTTCATTAAGCCATGCATTGTGATTATTTTATTATTTCTATTCTCTAGTATATTGTTTAGAATTTTGATTATATCTTTTGGCACCCAAATTCTTCTTAATACCTGGATCAGTATGTTCCTATTCAGGGAGTCATATGCCTTACTTATGTCTTGACTGAAGATTAAGGCCTTTTTCTTGAATTCTTTTGCCTCCTCCATAACATTGTTGTGTATATAGATTGGCTCCTAAGTGCTTTCTCCAAATAATCCTGCCCAGTTGTTGATACACAGTATCTGGTGTTTATTATAAACTGTCATGAGTCTTGATGTTAGATGCTCATAAAAACTTTTCTCATTGTTTTCAGCAATGTGATAGGGTGAGTGATATTGATGTTTCCCATCCAGTCTTTGGATTTTGGTATTGGGTATACGTTTCAATTTTTCCAGTCCTTCGAGACTTCTCCTGTTCTCATGATTTTATTAAAAAGTGACTCTACTAGCTTTATTCCCTTTTTTCTCAGGTTTTTAAGCACGATGTATGGAATTCCAGATGGTCCTGAATCACTGCAGTTTTTCTTTCCTTCTTTATCTCTATTGCTTCTATTGAAGCTAACATATTGTTGAACTATCTTTCCTGGATTGTTTCTTTAGGCCTGTACTGTTTTGCCCAATGTGGAAAGTCTTTTATATTTAATATTTGTCTGGATCTTGTCCATTCTTGGAAGTGTTTTCTGATCTTGTTCTTGACTGTAAATGGGTCCATGATAATCTTGACCTCATTCTCTAATTTCTGCTCTATTAATCTATATGTATCTATAAATCTGGGTTGATAGTCTAAAATACTGTTAATTATCCTTTTTGGATATTCTTCCAGGTTTCTGTATCCTTGTTAAATATGTTTTTGAATTTTTTTTTCTTTTTCTTTCTCAACTGTGAACTTGGCTATTTTGTTCTCTATTTACCAAATCTCTCTTGTCTCAGATAGCCATCTGCAGAGTTCATCTTTATTAATCATTGGGTCTTGTTTAGATAGGGTGGTTCTATTATGAAGTTTCTTGTTACATTGATTTCTTGTACCAGTTCTACAAACTGTGCTTATATGGCAGATATGCATGTATTCAGATTTATTTGTCATGTCAAACATTTCCTGTATAAACTACCAATCTTGAGTGGTCTCTGTATGAATTTTTTGTATTTGGATTTACTGTATGTATGGTATTGATATTTTTCCTTCTTCGCTTTTTCTTTAATGAGGTTTCTGCTATTGCTTTGATTGATTCTTTGAGATGTTGCTATGTTTCTTCTATCGTTATAGAGTCTTTTTTGAGGAATTCTATTGCTTTTTTTCAATTTTTCTAGTGAACCTTGTCTATTATTTGGGGCTGGAGTTTATATAGTCAACAATGTTCTGTCTATTGTTTTTTCTGTTTGATAACTTACTCCATGATATATGGGATGTGATAAGGTGTGGGACTATCATTTTATAGTCTGTTTTAATTACTGTTTCCACCTCCATCTGTTCAGTATTGATTATGTATAGTTGTAATAGGCTGGAGACCTATATATAGTCCAATCAGCTTCCATAATTTGATTTTGTTCTATTGTATATGTAGCTTCTTTTATCAGGGTGGGTTTGTTTAAATGTATCTATGAAATTGAAAGTCTCTAGTGATTTGATGAAGTGCTTGAGCTTGACTCCTTTGCCTTTTTCTAAGGTACAGTCCTTTTGATAGTCTACTACTTCGTTGAGATCACCCATTACTATCACATATATGTTATTGCTTTTTGCCTTACTGATCTTTGCTTTACACCATTGTAATAGTTTTTTTTTATCTTGTTTGTTGATTCCATCTGATAAATTATATATTGTTATTATTCTGTATTGAATTTGTCCTTTAAATACCATGTTTACTGCAATTACTCTATTAATGCATTCCTTGAACCTGAAAATATATATTACCCATTTTTCTTTATCAAGATGCTGACTTCTACTCCGTAGGCCTGTTGTATAGGATTTGTTGACCAAATTTGATATCTACCTTCTTTATTGTGCCATTTTTTGTTTCCTGGAAGCTAGGTTTCTGTGAGTCCTAGGATATCGATTTGCTGTTCTTGTCCATATTCTAAGATTGCTAACTTATCTGTTTCTAAGTTAATTCCTCTAACATTTAATGTTTCTATTTTTCAGATATCGAATTGTTTATTGATATTAAGTTTCCCTATATTTTGCTTGTTATAGGCTTAGTTTATTGGCTTTCCTCTAATCATAATTGTTCAGGAGAAAGATAGGGGTCAGTTCAGGAATGCTAGTTGTGTTGATAGGTGTGTTCAGACAGTCTATTATTCTTTCATAGTAGAAGTCATTGTGTATTTCATCTGATTAATTCTTTCATTTATTAATCTCTGTTGTTGTCTAATATCCAATTTTTTGGTGATGCAGTTCAGAAACTTGAACTTTCAGGTGTGAGTTCATTTTGAAGAGGAGATTCTGTAATCGCTGGCTTTTTAGCTTTGATATGGGGACCTTCTTCAATCACTGTGACTCTCTTATCCAGAATGAGCACTTGTTATTTAATGGCTTCTAAATCTGCTTGGATTTGTTCAAGAATGTCTAATATGTTTTTCCTATTTGCAGTTATATGGAATCCTTTTGTGATACTAGCATATGTATATCTGGGGATGGAGGAGTTGAATGTCATTCTCTTGTCTTGCTTGATTGAAAAGTATTCTCTTATATTGTTTGGCTGAAGCCTTGATTGACCCAGTCTGTTGGTTCTTTCCCTTGATGTTCAATTCTCTTTTGCAGTTGAGAAATGAATATATTCATAGTCATGGGCTCCACAGTTAAAGCAGAGTTTCATTATTTTTGTAAGCCAAACCAATTTACTGTCTTGGAGGCAGAAGTTCATGCCTCATATTCTGTTAAGGTTTCTGTCATCCTTGTAGTATAGGATAGGAACCGCTTGTTATGATTTATAGATTTAAGGGAGAAGTATACTGCTTGAGCTGCTGTCTGTTCAATAATCTCTTTGAGTTCTTTCACTAAAGTTCCCAAGGGGTGATTGTAGAGTGTTCACTATATTGATTCCTTTTTTCTCTTATAATATGGGTTCTGACCATTGGGTATACCCTTATACAGAAGGTATCTTTATAGATAGCCCACTTCTGGACCTGTTTCTCATATTCTTCCCTTGTTCTAAACTGGACGATTCCAGATTTAACTTTTCCTACTGGTTACAGAGTTATTTATTCGATCTGGATTTTGTCTTGAAATAGGTTTGGATATTTCTTTTTTGGAAATGGTTGGGAATGTCCCAGATTCTAATAGATTGGGCTTTGCATTCTATGATACTGAGTTGAGGTGCTAGTCTTAATTCGGGAGTCTTATTGTCAGTGATCTGAGTTTTATATGCAGCAATAGCCTTATAATAATTGTCAAAATGGAAGTGATAGTTGGAGATCCAATTGGTTCTTCTATTTAAATATGTTTTAAGGTTGGTAGATGCCACAGTTTGCTATGAACTTAATGAATTTTTTCTTTGGTTGAGAGTCCTGGCAATTCTTCTATGTCTATGTAGACTTTCCCTGAACAAAGTGTGTCAAGGTTTTCCTTGGAAGTTGTTCGCTCTATTGCTATAAACTTCGGTCTTTGCTTTCCTTCATAATTGTATTTGTTGTTGATGATATTCTCTATACCGTTGTGGATCTCTTTCTCTTCTTTAAATGTTACAGTTGTTGAAATTACTGTTACTGGTGATGGTGATCTAGATTTTGTATTCATTTCTACCATTGTTTTGACAATTTTCATGATGTTCTCCTCAGGGTTTGTGCTATTATCCTGTTCTTTATGCTCAAACTCCATGTTTTTATCTTGGTTTTGGATAAGATCCTGTGTAGTTGCTGAGACTGCTGCCTCCTTTTCTTTGTCTACTGTGGTTCTGTTTCTCTTGGTACTAGTAATTAGATTGAATTTGTTTGATATTTTGGTCTTCAGAAGTGGTTTTGCAATTTTTTTACTACTGGTTATGATTCTTTCACTAGTGTAGTTGACTACGGTGTCTTTGACTCTAGAGAATCTTTTGAACATATTTGTTAAAGGAGCTCTTTGTGAGTATTGAGTTTTTTCTTGTAAATTTTGGGTTGTTACCATAAAAGAAAATTTTCATGAATTTGATGTGAGTGGAAAAATTAACAAAACTATAATTACGCTTATTTTCATTATTCTTATAATCATAATCTTTTCTTTCCTTTCCTTTTGGATTGCTAATTCAATAATAAATTGATAAATAAAATAATTCAAAATAAGATTATATTAAATAGAACATACCTATATTAACATTTTTTGAAAGTATTTTATTGCTATCCACCTGTTTCTTTTCTTTTTTCAATTTTCCTAAATAGAATTAATAAGAATTGGTAACATAAGCTGAACTCAGATTTTGTTAAATTGAATGTATTGTATCTATATTATCCTTAATATATTTACTATCATTATTGTTACTATATGCTTGCCCTTTCTCTTTTCTCAATTCATCTATTTTAACAAATAGAATTAGATAAGTAACATAAGCTGAACTCAGATTGTGTTAAATTGAATGTACCTATATTATCCTCACTATATTTACTATCATCATTGTTGCTATCTGCCTACCCTTTCTCTTTTCTCAATTCATCTATTTTAGCAAATAGAATTAACAAAGTAATATAAGTCAAACTCAGATTATGCTAAATTGAACATACATATATTGTCTTCGCTATATTTATTATTGCTGTTGCTACCCACCTACCCTTTTACTTTTCTTGATTTGCCTATTTTAGCAAATAGAATTAGTTAAGTAATATAAGTCAAACTTAGATTATATTAAATTGAACATATCTATATTGTCTTTGCTATATTCATCATTATTACTGTTGCTACTTATCTATCCTTTTTCTTTTCTTAATTTGCCTATTTTGCTACTTACTTACTTTTTCAATTTGTCTATTTTGCTACTCAATTACTTTTTCGATTCACCTATTTTAACAGATATAATTAATGAAGAAATAAAAGCTGATCTCGAATTGTGTTAAATATATGTAAACACATACAAATATCTAGTTGAATAGACTCCATTGATTCAGTCCTGCATGTTAAATCTAAAAATTTGATTTGTTAGTATAACTTTTTAAAAAAATTATTAACATGTGATTTTTTTTTTTATGATGTATTGGATTGAATATATCAATTTATTTGTACTTGAGCCAACTTTCATTAAATGAATTACAAATAAAATTAGTTCATACAATATTTGATTGATAATTACAAACTAAAAAAAAAATACATACCCAAAAATTCTTCATATTTCACTTTCAGATTATTATTATCTGTGTTTATATTGTCACTTACAGTATCTCAAGAATAGTTCTAGCTTTTTGAAATTTCTTCCTTTCTAATATTTATGGTAGAAGCAGCAAATGTGAATTGTTTTTGAGCACTATCGATATACATAGCTTCTATTCCATTATCAATAAATTTGACTTTATGAATATGCCAATCAAAATTATAAAAGAGAGGCAAGGTATAATAATCATATCATATTATTATCAGCAAAAAAAAATTGGAGTTATTTATTATTAAATTTAAATATTTAGCAAAAGCCAAACTCGACATGTGCAAAGAAAAATAAGTATTTATCCATAATTAAGTGACTAAAAAGTAAGAAATAAGAATAAGAGACAAAGGGTTAAAAGAAAAAAAAGAAAAGAAGAAGCTATATTTATGGATATCATAATTACATATTATATGTAATTGCTGTCTATTCATTACATCAATTATGTATTACATCATATCAATGTATATAATCATTGAAGGTTTCATGTCATTATAAAATTTTTCGATTAATTATAGTTTGTAACCAAATTATCATTTTTACCTAAAACCTATATATCATAAAATAAATATGTAATACTTTTATAAATTAATTAAAAAAATTAAATCAGAGTCAAAATAAAAAAAATTTATTGATTATAAATATGAATATATTTTTTAATATATAAATTTATATAACTTTAATTTGTTAAGTATTATAAAATAAATAAATTTATATGTATAATATATAATTTAAAATTTTAATTATTCTATAATATTATAAATAAATTTTTTATTAAAATAAAATAAATTAATATTTATTAAAAATTTTTTAATTTTAATTATTTTAAAATTTTCAAAATTTACACATCAAGTAAAATTTTAATTGTTACTTGCTAGAGGCCCTTACTACTACGACTTTAAACACATGCATGCTTTTACTGTTTTATCTAAAAGTCAGTTACTTTTGTCAGTAATTAAATTTTTGTTAGTTAAAAAACCTGCTTCATAAGTACACTAGTTGCAGGTATGCTAAGTAATCATATGTAATACATACTAAATGTAGAAATTGCTGTTCATTTATTTTTCATCATTTCAAAATATCTGTTTCCTCTGTTACCTGAGGTAATAAAAAATATAAATATAATTTATTTTAATTTTCTATATGCTATCGCTTGAATAATTTTGCCCTAACTGTATTATATGTCTCAATTGTTTCAGTGACTTTTACAATTCTTGAATTTAATTCTCCATATTCTTGAAAAATATCATCAACACTAAAAAATAAAAAATATTTTATATTAGCAAGTTATATTACAAATAAGCATAAATACAATAAATTTATTTACTCTTTTTTTATCTCTTCAATTAAATTTTTCCAGCTATTTTCAACAAAGTATTCTATTTTAAATCATGAATTAAAACAACTGCCAGTGTATAAATTTTATTTGTTTTTTGTAGTATTCTAAAATTTTATCCCGACATATTTTTGCTGCTTCTTTAATATTAAATTAATCCTTTCATTGTCGATGGTATCTTCAAAATGATCAATTAAAATATTATATAATGAAATTGTATAGAAAGTATTAGGTATATTGATGCTGATACCATTGTATTTGCTTCATAAAAATACCTGATAAATTTTATTATTTGTTCAAATACATTCCAATTATTATTTATAAATATATAGTTTTTTAATTCTTGGCTTGACATCATAAGATATTCAATTACCTATAAATATATAATAAACTGTTTAAATTATATTAAATAAATTTTAAATAATATAAGATAAACATATTGTCATTCAACTCTTTCCCGTTCATCTGTGGCACAGTAAACTGGAATAGGAACTTCTACCTAAAAACACAATATGCGAAGAACAACTAGGAGTGCAAGCTCCCACTCAAGGTCCAACTACAATGAAAATGTACTCTCCAAGGATGTGGCCAACCCTATCAGAAAAGAAACAAACTCAAAAAGCGCAAAGAAACCCAACACCTTTATCAGACCCAACCCTATCAACATGAACACACTCCCCAGTACCCCAAACAAGGCACCTTCCACTGACTCCCAGAACAATAACCCTTCAATGAACACCCAATCTGACAACACTAATTCTTGGAGCAAACAAGTAGAGGAAAACCTAGCAAGACAAACCCCGGAACCAAACCTTATCTCCCTTCAAACCCCCTCTAAAGGGAAAGAAAAACAAATACCTGACTACAAAGAACCCACTATGCAATCCAAGAGAATTGACGACTCTGACATTGAAATAATGAATGATAGTGAATCTGAACTCGTAGGACCCGCAAAAAACAACACAAAGTGGCAAAAAGTAGAAAATAGAAACTCTCGCCCTCGATCCAAATCTCCCTTTGACCCTCAAACTAGATATGGCAGAACTTGAAGCAAAATCAGTATCAAAGCTGATGAAGTCCCTAGTGAAACCATCGGCAAAAAGATACTTGCAGTAACTAGAGCCCTTGGATCCCCCGAAGGCCTCCTCAACATTAGAAGCGAATCCCATAACAACATCCTCTACATCAAAGCTCTCTTTGGCAACAAGGAAGCAGTCCAAACTGAAAGCACTATAATACTACCAGATACAGACAACAAGAAACTCATGACATGGAGATCAGCAGCCCCGTTACTAAATTAGAGAACAGTATCAGAGTATGGGACATCCCACTATACACAAAACTCATAGACGTCCAACTTACTTTTGCCAG
>CAJVPT010003659.1:0-14809 GCA_910592055.1 Acaulospora colombiana
GTTTCAGTTAGCTTTGAGGTTGTACTGATTTATCGATATAATCTATTGCTTCTGAGACTTCTCTTAGTGCCTAGAAAAAAGTTAACCTGCACTGACCTGGCTAAGAGCTTTGTGGAGTTGAGATTAGGACTCAAGAAGCCTACTGTGAATTAGTTTATTCTTGCTTTTTCTTCTTTCTAAAAGCAAAAATGATCTAGAAATATCTATCTTTCAAGCTGAGCGAAACTCTTTTCTTGTTTGTTGTAAAGTAAATTTTGTTGTCTAGAAATGGATGGTTATGTCCTTTGAGACTTGTTTTTGTGTTGGAGAGTTTTTGTGATTTTTTCAAGAAAATTATTAAAAAAGGAAATTTTTTGAAAAAATGTGAATCAGCAGAAAGAGTTTTATAATATTAATTTTCAATTGTTTTAATTGTTTTAAATTATAAATAAGTTTATATTAAAATAATTTATAAATAAAAATTTGAATATAATAAAATTAATAATCTTATTATATAAATAATTTTATTTTAATTCTATTATTAATTATTTTATTAATTATTATTAAAAATATAATAATTCTATCCTAATTCTATTTTTTTAAATTTTATTTTATAATTTAAATTAAAAATATAACAATATTAAATTTTAAAATAAAAAATTCTTCCCAAAAATTCTCAAATTCTTATAATTTTTTTTCTAAGTAATTATCCCAAAGAAAAAGATAATATTAAACACAATGAACATACTTTTGCAACAATAATACAAAATCAAAAAGACAATTCAATATAAGACAATATTATATTGAATATTTCAAACTAATCAATAATTAAAGACTTATATATTTATTAGTTGTTTTTCTTATATATTTTATAAAAAAGAAAACGAATAAATAATAAATATTCATAATCAGAAAAAAGGAACCAATATCAATTTTATAAAGCTTATAACCAGGTAAATATAAATTAATACCTTTATTGATACTACAAAGAATTTTGGAAAGAGATATATTAGTTCAATTAATCAAATAATTTAAAATCATTCAAGGTTCATAAGAATATCAAAGCTCCTCAAAAGTTAAATAACTTAATATATAGATCTCTAATCTTTCAACACAAAATACATCAATAGTTAACACAAATATATATATTATAAGAATCAATTTTCAAAACATGTTTAATTAAAATCTATTACAACAACAAATAAAGCTTTATATTAATAAGATAAATAATTATAATAGAATAATACCAAGGGATTGACATTAACAAATTCTTAAAATATTTTAAATAGATAAATAACTAGTCAAAACAAATAAACAATACTTGTATCAAATAATAAACAACAAATGAGTTCTATTAATATCAAAACAAGACTAGTAAGCTTAATAATAATTACTAAAATAGTATCA
Source organism: Acaulospora colombiana (assembly GCA_910592055.1). NCBI lineage: Eukaryota > Fungi > Glomeromycota > Glomeromycetes > Diversisporales > Acaulosporaceae > Acaulospora > Acaulospora colombiana. Next base: position 1,387 of record CAJVPT010003659.1, read on the forward strand.
AAAACAAGAATTTTTTTTTTTTTAAATGCTGGCTCAGCCTTGTTTTATTTATATGTTTGCAGCAAAATTACATAGGAAGGCTACTCTAGAACTTACTACCTGTTTTCTACCAAATAAAACTCAATAGAGGATTTTCTTGTGGGAGTACTCACCTTGCGGCTTGTTGTTACTCCTTATGAGGGAGCTAATCTGCCAAGGCTGGGCTAGTGCTGAAAAAAATTTCGAATATAAAGGAGTTGTCTATAATGTTAGTGAGCCACTGATCCATGAAGTCATTAACCAGCCTGATGTATTGGTCTTTTATGTATCTTTCCCTCGAGTTAAATGTTGGATCTTCCTTTTTGGACTCGTATTTTGCTTGTTTCTCTTTCTTTTTTGTGATGCCCATGGTGGTCTTCTACTTCTGTCCAGGTTTTGTATAAGAAATTGATTATGTCAGTGCATATTTAAGTGAGACAGGTCTTTCTGTTCAGGCTGTTTGGGATGGCAGTTTGAATTTGGAAGACTAGCTCCTTGAAGAAGACATCTCTAATGCTTGCTATTAGGTATTCTTTGTATCTCCAACTCGTTTTACTTGTAAATTTGTTTTCAAACTTTTTTCCCTCTTCTTATGTAGTGTAGCTTTTGACGTGGGTAGTTACAGTATTGATTAAGATCTCTTCAGTTTCAGATCTGAGTTGATTACAGATGAATGGATGTATACTAGTCTTTGGTTTGTGACATTTGGAGCATTTGTTGTCTTTGTATATGGAAGGGATTCTAGCATGTAATTTGCTTTTGGTTGACAATTCATCGTTCCAGATGCCGAGACAGAATTTTTTGAGTTTTTGATCTTCCCAGTCGATGTGATGGTTGCTCATTTTGGTTGGTTGTAATAGGGTAGTGGTTGTTTGCCAGTGTATTTTGTTTACCATTCTTTCATTGTAGTTGCATCTTGTTCAGTTGAGAAATCTCCATTTTGCTAGATGAATTGTTTGGGTAAGTTTCTTTGGGATCATTTTTATAGAAATTTCTATGGGTGGTATTTTATTGAGAAACTATATCTAGTAAAACATGTTGTATGCTTAGGATTTCAATTACTTTTTTACCCAGTCTCATTCCATTCCATCTGTCAATCTGTGCCAGGTGAACTGCTTGTTTATTGTGTTCAATTCTTTAATGTCTCTTTATTTTGTGTAGGGATAGTTTTATTTGGTTCTATTTGTATAGGCCTATTATTTGGAGCAGGAGGTTTGAGTTTTTTTATGTTTTTATAATTTTTCTTGGGTCTTTCTTTTGGGTCCTAAGGATGCCGTTGATCACTGCCTGGCTGTCTGTGTACAAGGTTACTGAGCTGTGTTCAGGTATAACACTAAGTGCTATGAGGATTGTTGCAATTTCAGCTCTAGTGGATGATGGGTGTGTGGTTATTTGTCCTTGGAAGGTGTATTCCTTCAGTTCTGGAGTAATAATGATCCAGCCCAGACCCATATAGTATTTTCCATTGAAATTGTTCAGGGAGCCATCAGTGAATATCTCAAAGATGACATAAGTTTCTAGCTTTCCTTTAATTGTTGCTAGTGTTTCTAGACTTTCTAAAGAGCTGTTGAGCAGTTTTTTCAAATGCTTGTGATGTGAATGTGTGCTTTTCTGAGAGTGAATTTCAATATTTGCTTTCTGTTGAATTGGAGGTGGTTATATATATTCAGAGTGTGTGATAGATAGGAGGTTGGAGGAGACCCTATTTCATCAAGTTGTTTTTTTTTCTATGTGATGGCTTTTCCTTGTTGAAGACTTGCTTTTGTGAACTGATATTGAAATAGACTATTGTTTGGTGGCCATGAAGCTGCATTCTCCTATTTGATTTTCCAAGATATTAATTGTACATCCTTCGCATGCCTCTGGTGGGGAACTTTCTGGATTTTATGTATAGTATCTGTATTTGATGGTGTTTTGATCTATTTTTTGTTGTCTTTTACCAATGGTTGAGATGCTTTCTTTTGTTGTATAGATCTAGTAAGGTCTAGTTGTTGAAAGGTTAGTGGTGGATATATCATGTGTGAAAATGTTTTTGGTTGTATTTGAATCATCTTGAGCTTTTATTTCTAGTATTTCATTGAATTTGTTTTATATAGTGGTAAACCAACTGGGAGTTGGGCCTGGAATAGATTTTTTATTAATTCAGATGACTTGGCACTATTCTAGTGTTTTAGTTCTATTTGCATTGAGGAGTTGTCCTGTGAAGAGGATGTTGTGTTTCTTTAGGTTTTTCCAGTGTTTGGTGAAGAAGGCCTTGCTCATTATATCCTCAATAGAAGTATCAATTTCTTTTATAAGAATTAGACTGTGAGTTTCTTGTGGCAAGTATGCTGTGAATCCATTTCTTCACAGGAGCCATATAATGTCATGTGTGAGATTGTTGCCTAACTTTTTCAAGGGACTTTCTATTTTGTTAATAATAGGATGTGTTGATCAGAATTCATTTTATAGGGTCTGAAGTCTTATTCTTGCAATTGATCCCACCCTATTGGTTTCATTGATTCTATTAGTCCAGTTTATAGTGTGTAGTAGTAATTGTCTGTCTCAGAGATGGATAATATTGTACTCGTATTTGTTGTATAGGATATTGTTAGGAGTCATTCTGGCCAAGCCTAGTTTGTGTTTGAAGGTTAAAGTGATATTACTCAAGAGGAGATTGTATGCTTTTTCTGATAGGATCATATCATTGTACAGGTATTTGGCACTAGGTATTAGAACATGATTTATGATGTATTGCATCTGTTTATCTGTGAGGTTTTTCATTCCTATGAGTGCTCTGGTCTTTCTGAATTTCTGCTGAATCAGGTTTCTTTGGTAATATTTTTTCCCTGAACTGTCATGCCACACTCCCAGGATTCTAAATGGCATTTTTTTGGGACAGCCCTGGATGGTTTGATTGTCAATTACTATCCCTTGTTTGAAGTTCTTTTCTTTTCCATTGATGATAATGAGTTGTGATTTTTGTGGGTTGATTTTAATGTCATTGATATGATAGAATTCCTCAGCTTTTATAATGATTTTTCTCATGTCTTCTATATTGTTTGTAATCCAGGTGGTGTCATCCATGTAGGTACTGACTGCAATATTCACTTTTTTTGTCGACCAATCTTCTTGAATATTTCTGCATTTCTTTATAAAAATTGTGTATTCTGAAAAATTTTGATCAATTTTGGTTATGAATGGATCATAAAAGATGCGTCAAAGGAGCGGAGATATTGTGTCTCCTTGATTAATACCATCCGCAACATTATATTTTGCTGTGGGTCCATGGTATATCAACACAATGTTTTGTCTTTGATTGAATATGTTCAGGAGGATGTTAATAATCTGAGGAAAGATTCTGATGTGTTTAAGAGCTAAAGTTAACATTTCCAGATTGACAGAGTCATATACCTTTGACATATCTTGACTAAGGATCCAGGCTTGTCTATTTGTATCTTTTGTATGTTCAATAATATTGTTTATTATGTGAATTGGTTCTTGTGTGCTGTAGCCAGGAAGTGCTGCCAAAATTAGTTCTGAGAGAATCTTGTGGTCTCCTATGCATCGTACCAGTCTGTCTGTAACAATTTTTGTGAAAATCTTCCTTCCTGCATTCAGGAATGTGATAGGTCTTGTGATGTCTAGATTGTTTTGCCAGTCTTTTGGTTTGAATATTGGATATATAGCCCCTTTACTCCAGTCTTTTGGGGTATCTCCTTCTCTTATGATTCTGTTAAAGAGGGAACGGATTTCTTCTATTGCTTTGGCTCCTAGTTTTTTATAGGCCATATAGGGAATCTGATTTCTCTCAGGAGCTGATTTTGCACTTCTATCTTGTATTGCTTTTTTGATCTCGTTGATAGATATTTCAGTTAGGGCTGACTGGTACCAGTAGGGATTGATGTTCTTTTTTAGTTTATATTCTGCTGCCCAGTAGGGGAAGTCAGAGATTGGTCTGGTTTTTCTGGCTAGTGTCCAATCCTGGAAGTGTTGCCTGACTTTGTTTTTGATTTCCATTGGGTTGGTTATGATTGATACTTCTTCCTCTTCTATAATAATTTTATCCAGGATGATGATTCTTCTAGGCTTTTCATTATGCTGTTGATCATTGCTTTTTTATTAGTTACTAGATATTCTTGTCTTATTATTGTTTTGTGTTTGATTGCTAGGACTTGTTTTCTATGAGTGATTGCTTGGGCAATGACTTTGTGACCTCATATAATTTTTTGCATATAGTCTAGTCAGTGTTGCAGAAAGTTGTTGATATGTTCTGTTTTTAGTTTTGTGAGGTGCTGTTGAATGTCTGGAAACTTTTCCTGGAGTTGTTTCGGTAGAGTGGAAGGAGGTTTGTTGGTTTTCTGGATGGCTTTCAGTTTGTTGTAGAAGAGTTGCATCTGTGTTAAGGAGTCTTTGGATGTATCTTCCTCACTGATTATTTTTTTTTTCTTGTGTTGTTTTCTCTTTGGAATATGGAGCTTGGCTGCTTTTAGGATATAGTCGCATATGAAATTCCATTATATATCTATCGATCTTGGCTTTGTGCTTTAAATTATTGAGGGTTCTGTCGACTTCTAAGGAAAATTTTTTCTATTGTTTACTATTGGCCAGCTGCCAATTATATCTGTGATTCGGCTTGTGGAGGAAAACCTCCTTGTGAAAGTTTAGTTGCCATGTCTCTATCTCAGTTATGGTAAGTTTGTGGTCACTGGAAATCAGAGAGTCTAAGGCTTCTCTGATATAGGCTTTCCTACTTTGCCATAAGGGGAGTGTGTTCATTCAGATTTGATCAATTCTACTGCTGCTATTCTTTTGATGCCAGGTAAATTCTCTTTTACTTGGATTATGTAGTCTGCATATGTCCTTCAGACTGTGATCCAAAAGAATTTCTATTTGGGGGCCTATTGATTTGTTGGATCTTATTTGTTTGTGTATGCTTTTTTTGTTCCATGCTGAGTTGGAAACTCCATTGAGGTCCCCTAAGAAAAGGAGGTACCAGTTTTTTTGAAGAGCTTCTCTTGTTCATTGCTTTAGTTTGTTGAGAGTCTTTTGCCATTCTTTATCTTTTTTGTCTGTATGGAAATAAATACCTATAATTCTGAGTTTTTGCTTTTTTGAAAAGGCGAGATCTGCATGAATAAGTCTTTCCTTCCAGGTATCATATTTATAAATGCAGTTGACTATATTTTTTTTGATCATTAGGTTTAGTCCTTGTCCAAGTGTCTGTTCATCATTATGTGACCAGATTATGTTGTAAAGTGGATGTTTCCAGTGTTTTGATTGTTAGTAGGTGCCATTGGTCTCAGTTGTTACTATGATGTCCTAGCCTTTTGTGGTGCACCAGTTGAACCAGGTTTCTCTTTTATACTTGTTTGTCAGGCCTTGGATGTTGACTGTAGTGGTTTGCCAAATTGGGTATTGAATATCTGAATCAGTGTGTGCTGTTGAGTTGCTATTGCTAGAGTTGTCTTCTAATGTATAATCATTTGTGGAGGTAGTGAGATCTATAGAAGTTCATTTTTGTGTGTCTCTAGGTGTTTTTACTATTTGTGTGTTATAACTGTTATACAATGAATTTTCTGATGAAGAAAAGTCTGGTATTTACTCATTGATGATTTCTATGGGGGGAAGAGACTGTGCTAGGAATCAGTTCTAAGATTGTATTTAGTGCCTTGTACATATTTTGGTCCATCCTTCTTATGGACTTGTGGATCTATTATTGTTGAGCTCAGATATTTGAGTGCTTTTTTTCATTTGGTTGTGTATTAGATATTTTGTTTTGATTGGGAAGGTCTTCTTCCTCATTCTCCATTATCATGGTATCTATGAAGTTGTCTTCAGGGACCTCCAGGTTGTATACTTTTTCGTTCAGGTTGATAATGTTTTCTCTAATCTCTTCAATTTCTTGTTTGATTTCTTTTAGGAAAGCCATAATGTCAGTTAGTGTTGGTGTGCTTTTTTCCATCTGGCTTGATTGGCATTGTCCAGGTTTGGCTGCTGCTACATAGGATTCTGGCTTGATATGGGGATACTGTGAAGGTCTGGTTTGGTTTCTAATAGGAGTAGTGCATGCTGATCTGAACTTGTTTTATAGTTTGCCGAATTTGTTCACTTGTTCTTTATTGTATTTCCTCCATTGCATTCTTTTTTCTTTAATAGGGTAGTCATTGAGTAGGTGATCTGGGCTATCGCAGATTGTATATAGTTTGGCTTTGATTGGTTGCCAGATACAGTTGAAATCTCCAAGTTGGAATTCTTGAGATATGGCAGCTTCTAATTCTTCCTGGCTAATAAAGCTGATGACTACAAATCTCTTTCTTTGATATGATATCCTTCGTGAAATGTAGCAGTTCTTGGCCTTGGTTTGTTCACAGATTTTTTTTTAGGTCAAATGCTGTGGTGTTGAGTAGAAGATTGATGAGCTTTGTTGCGATATGATCACGTGCTTTCATCTGATCCACATTCCATTGTGCATCGAAGACTCTTACAGAATCTGCTTTGAGGGGAACACTTCATTTGTCGATTAGGGTATGTTTATCCTCTTTGTTTGTATAGGTAATTGTGGCTGTCTGTCACATTTGTTGGGTTGACATTGTAATGTTGCTTATCACTTCATACTTGGCAAAGAATTGTTGCACTTCTATGAGTTTGGTGTCCAGGAGGATGTTCCATACTCTGATACATATGTTTTCCTGTTTTAGGATTGGGTTTGTGTATTCCATGAGATCCATATGTTTGTTGTCTGTATTGGGTAGTGGGGTGTTACAGATCTCAATTGCTTCTTGTTTGTTACTCAATATGGTAATGATGTGTTTAACTTCTTTTTTCTTTTCACTTCGAATTGTCATTAATCCATCTGATGAGTTTAGGGCCTTGATAAGGAAGATTATCTTTTAAGCTATGGTTCTGCCTGACAAGTCTGTGGCTGGGATATCAATTTTGGCTCTCTCTCTGCCATAGCAGGTGGTTTTATTGAAAGAAGAAAGGGGTCTTGATTTAATGGTTCGACTGTCTAGCTTCTGTTAGCCCTTGTCACCAACTTGTTATCAACACGAAGTTAAGCCTTGATTTTCTTCTTCTATCTCCATTTCCATGTCTGAGTCATCTATGCGTGTTGCTCTAGATGTCTTGTTGATTGTTCTCTAGAGGGCTTCTTCTGCCATCACCATGTTGATTGTTGTTGGGGTATTGTTGAGTTGATTCATTGTTGAATTTTTGATAATTGAGATGTTTTCTTCAACTTCCTCACTCCAGTTAGTGGTCTGAATAGTTTCTGTTGTTGAGTTGAGTGTATAGTCTATGTTGCCAGGTTCTGGGATAGGTTTTGAGTGCTATAGTCTTCTCTATGAATTTCATTTTGATAGTTTTCTTTGGCTTTTTCTTTATTTATAGTGTTTTCCTTTGCTACTTGCGTTGTTGTTTCTTTGTGTAACTTGTTGATATTACTTCTTGTGAGAATGTTCTCATTGTAGTTGGGTCTTCACTGGATCATTTTGCTGCAAAGTTCTCTTTAAGAGGACATCTCTCCGTTCACCTTTTCTTTTCCTTTAAAATTACCATAAAAAGAAATTTTTTAGAAAAAATGGATCTGCGGGAAAGAGTTTTTTGACAAAAACAAGAATTAATCTGCTTATATAACTATTTGTAATATAATATACAGTAACTATATAACAATAATATTAATCTATCTATATAAACTATTATAAATAAGCAAAGTAAATATTTCATATAGTAAATAAAAAAAAAGAAGATATTATTGATACTTTAGTTCAATTGACAAAAAAGTATAATAAAATAGGCAAATTATTAAATATATAACAAATTGTTTAATAAAAAGATATGACTATTTACAATGATATAATAGTAGCTGCTTTATAAGTATATATTATATTAGATAGTATTATTGTCATAATTTTAAGAATAGAGATCAAAATTCAACTCTTTCTGCTAATCCTTTGACTACACACAAAAAAAATGTTTGCAAAAAGTTTTTTTGCTTTTTTGCTAATAAAGTCTTAATACTATCATTAAAACAACTTGGAGTATAACTCCAAAAGTCACTTCTACACTTTCCCTCTTGTTTACAAATTTTTTCACTCAAAAACTGGACTTCCAGTGACCAAGAAAAGTCAAGTAATACCTTTGATACCAATGGCAAAAAAGTTCCCAAAAAAAGAAAAACTGACTATAAAGTACCTAAAGGCCTTTCTAACCTTTGAAGCGAGACGTGTATAAAGGTTTTCTGCAGTAAAAAGGCTTATTTTCTCCCTTTTTGACTGTTTGTGCCCTCTTAAAGCTTCCACTTTCACGGTTTTCTGGGGAATTTTGCCTACCTCAGTTTGACCCTGAATTTTGGGTAGCACAAATTCTCACCAAAGGTGATTGATTGGCTAACATAAAACATGTTAGTTTCTGAAATGTAAACAAGCTCCTATTGGTCACACTCATGTGTTCCGATGACGTCATTGGGGATTGGAAAGAATGTTCTGGAAATGTTCACCTGCCAAAAACTCAAGTTCCTTAAAAAAGACATCCATGATACCAAAAGACTAAGAGATGGATAATGTGGATTGCAAGTTCCTATCTCTTCCTTAAGTTCCTCAGGTGGTGACAAAGCTTTAATGGACAAAAGCTGAGGTCTAAATACTTTTCTTGAGATATCCCAATCTGGTATATACTTAAATGAAAGACCAGTTGGATTGACTCGTCCGATGCCGCAAGTGGTGACAAAGAAGATCTCTTCCGAGGCTCAAGAGAAGCAAGAAGACATCCCAATTAGGCAGATTTCTTTTGAGAGGAGGATTGCTTTCTTTTTAGGCTTTTTTGGTGGGACCTTGAATTGTTCCCCTTTTCCAATTTCTTTTTTTCCCCTTTTCCTTTAACTTAGCAATTCATGGTTTATGGGCAATCTACAGTGACAAACTGTTGGTGATGAACCTAGTGAATAGAGGTGGTATACCAATCCCCTAGGGGAGTAAAACATTATCACCTAGACCTGACTTAGAGTATTTAGGTATAACGACGAGTTAGTTATCATGTAAAAAATCTGTAATATTGTAAATAGTTATATAACTTCTCAATAAAGATCAAGCCATGTGACATGGTTGCGGGTTAAAAAAAAAAAAAAATTGCAATGGTATATCTTTATTGAAATATTAAAAGATATCACAAAGTTTATAGACTTTTACAAAGTGACTAGCTTGTTATTATACATTATTAGTTAAAGAACTACATTACTTAAAAAATATAAGAAGTCTACTAAGCTAATTTGAACTAAACAAAACTAAGTCTAAACTAGGTACTCTAAATCAGATTTTGGAAACAATATTATATTCTCCTACTAGCTTGACATTAATCTCTAAGTCAATTAAGGTCATTGCCAACAGTTTGTTACTGTTGATTATCCTGAAAAATAATAAATTGTTAAAGTTGATACTGGGAAAAAAAGAAAAAAAGAAATACAATTCAAGCCCTCCAAAAGGTTCTTGCTCTATTTCATAGTTTTCTCTTGAAAGGGGTTTGTCTGATTGAGATATTCTCTAAGCTTCATAATATTTGAGAAATTTAACCATTCCTGAAAATAATTTCAAGAAGAATATTTAAGGAACTTATCCTTCTGCTGATATATAGATTCGCTTAATGTTATTGGAGTCAGTACCATATTATAGAAGAGTTTGTTTGACCAGAATAAAAAAATTTTTTCAAGAACTTTGCCTGACTGGGATAGAAGCTTGGAGACCTCAGCTTTTATTCAAGAAAGCTTTTTTACCACCTGAGGAACTTAGTAAGAAATAGGAGTTGAATCTTTTTTTCTTATTCATTGCTCACCTTTTAGTATTATAATTGTTTCCTGGAAATTGAACATATATGATTGAAGAGGATACTTTTTCTAGAAACTTTCTTTCCTACATTACCAATGATATATTGAAACATGTGAATATAATCAACCGAAACTTGTTTACATTTCAAAAATTGACATGTTTTGTGTCAGCTAATCACCTTTGGTGAGAGTTTGTGCTATTCAAAATTTAGGATCAAACTGAGGTAAGCAAAATTTTCTAGAAAACTGTGAACATGGGAGCTTCAAGAGAGTCAAGATAGTCAAAAAGGGAGAAAATAAGCCTTTTTACTACATATATATATACAGTATATTGTTTTTTATATTTACTAATTTATTTATATATAGTTATGAAAACTGGTTATAAAAATATGTTCATTATCTTATTGGCTGAAAAAATTAAATAATGCTTGCAGTAAATAAATACTTTAAAATCTATTTTAGATATAGAAACTTGGTGAAATTCAACATATAACATGGTTGTATATACTATATAACTAAAAATAATATATTTATCTCATATTATTTAATATTTATTTAATATAATTTAAACAATTTACTATATATTTGTAGACAATTGAATACCTTACAATGTCAAGTCAAGAATTAAAAAACTATGTATTTATAAATAATAATTGAAATATATTTAAGCAAATAACAAAATTTTTCAGATACAATATTTTTATGAAGCAACTATAAAGGTATCAGTATCAATATATCCAATACTTTTTATTACAATTTTATTATATAATATTTTAATTGATCATTTGAAAGATATCATTGACAATGATAACACTGGCCAAAAAATATTTATTTGATATAATGTCATTCGTATAACATTCATTAAAAAAATAAATAATTCAGCATATTAATGATATAAATAAATCATCAATCAATTTTTACCATATAATTTGGTATATAATTTGATATAAATAAATTGTTAATCAATTTCTATTATATAATTAGGCATAAATAAATTGGCAATCAATTTTTACTATATAATTTGACATTATCTGCTATATTTACACCATTTTTACTATATATTTCATTAAAATTTTCCTCAAAAATCATTAGATATTTGTCAAAATTCGCACATTTGCTGAATTTTAATTATATATTATATTTACAATTTAAAGAAATTACAGCTAAATATTTATAAAAGCCTTACCAATTTGGGTTTCTATATATAAATGAAATAAATTGGTCAAAAATATTATGAATAGGGATTATACATTCACATCTAACTGAGTAAAATTTGGTACTCCATAATTCAACATTCATATCATTTTCAGATCTGAAATAAAATCTATTTTCTATTAAATTAACCAGTTTATACTATCAAATAAAGGTCAATCGATATTCAATAACATTATTCAAAAAGTTTATTGTATGTATAAAAAAGAATTGATTTTGTCCCAGATATAAATTGATACTTTCATCATAATTCACAAATCTAGTTAATATAAATAAGCCCTTAATATTTCATATGAGAACATAACTAAATCAAATATTTTACTTCCAATTCAGTATCTAACATATTGATCTGTTTTATTCTAAATAATTATTGAATTTTCATTATCTTTTATAAATAGCATTCAAAAGTTCATAGTTTTATAAGATGCCTTATAGTATTTAACTAATAGATTTAATATTTTGACAGATACCTTTAAATTTAGATTTTTTGGATGCAAAGGTTCACTTGAAAAATATTTAGATCTATTGATTATTGTTTTGTGAATATTATATATGTTGTTTAAAAATCGATATAACTTGTTAGCTGTAAACTGATCTAGTTCAAAAATTGGGCTAATATTTGATTACATATTTAAAATTTAAAGCTCCTGATTATTAAAATAGAATATGGTTAGATTAATAATTAGATAATAATTTATTAATCTTCACATTAATTTGAGTTCAATATTTTGGTGACTATTAAGCAATGAATCTAAATTAAAAATTTGTTAAAATTCTACTTCTGAATATTAAATTTGTTTAAAAAACCTCCCTAATATACTATTTATTCTCTCAAATGAAAAGCATCAAAATGCATACAATGGCCTATAATCACATATGTATTTATATAAATATAATAAAAGATAAAGATTTGGAGTAATTTTTTCTTACTTATATTTTTATTTTATTAGTTTAATCATTACAAATAATCTTTCATAAGTCTCATTTAACAAATTTCATCTTAAAATTCAGCATACTAAGATTTGACAAATCTTGACAAAATTTGTTAGAATTTGATGATCTACATCTGAAAAAGGCTTCTATAAAATGATAGTTATATATATTGTAAAAAAATTTCTCTACTGATTAACAATAAAGTTCAAAAATTCTTTACCACTATTTACTTTTTTCAAAATTCAACTAATATTTGATGACACTTGAAAAATTTCCATCATTGATTGTATTTCATCCGATACATTATTTGTCAGTATTTTTTCTTCGATTTATATTTGTTTAATGAGCCATTTACCAATATCTAAGAAAAGATAGTATATAAAATCGATAACTAAATTTCCAATTGGATCAAAATAAGGTAAACAAAGAAATTTGAACCATCTGACATGATTCTTACTAATAAAACATTTTCATGCTACATTTGAGCTATAGCACTTCCATTTGCTAGAATCCTATTTATGTGTTATCAAATCTCTCAGTATAAACCATTCATTTATATCCTTCATGTCATCAAAATTATAAAGATTATTTCCATAATTGACATTTTTCTTACAATGATGATATGATACTAATGCCAAAATATATCCACACACTTTTCGTGCAGTAAAAATATTATATGAAATTAAAATTAAAGTTACCTGATTATTTTTTCCTTTTCATTTTTGGCTATTGAATTGAACCTTATTTCTTGTCATAGTTATATTGATTTGTCAACAATTGAAGAAAGATAATAGTTTATTTGATGTAAACTTGATTCACCCAGGCCTGGTAATATGTCAAGAATCAACATATTTTCATGTTTAAATCATATTTTATATAACAAATTTGTGATAGCTGCATATATAACTATAGCACTATGCACTTTATTATCGAATGGTTGAAACTAGTCAATATTTAATACCAATTCTAAATGTGAATCAACTATCTCTTTACTAAAAAATAATTCTAAGTTTTCATCTTTAAAAGTTTTTCAAATATCACCATTATAGATATCGCATAGAAGTTAATCAATGCTTGATTAATTTATCCAATGTCCAAGATTAGATTCAAAATTCAGATTTTGATATATTTGCGACAATTGATACTGAATAGTAGAATATGGAAAAACTAAATTGGATTGATCAATTACATTTCTGTTTAATAATTCTGATTATGTAAACAGTATGAAATTGCAAGTTTTTCTTTATTTTATTACCAAATTGGGAAATTCAATATGAACACACTTCATGATTGATAGTTAATAATGGGTCTCTAAAATATTTAGCATATAAAATTTCACAAATCACCTATGTTCCATTTTAAGGAGCAAAATTTATAGCTCTTCACTTTAATAGGGACAAAAGTCAAGAAATATTATAAATCAATGAATTGAATAATGAAAAATAATTGTGAGTAGGTTTT
>CAJVPT010003660.1:0-14808 GCA_910592055.1 Acaulospora colombiana
CTTGAGTTGTGTATGTTGTCTCTTTCCTTGGGTGTATTGCCTAAAAAGAAAATTTCTAAGGATCTGAAGGATTTGCGAAAAGAGTTTTGGCAATTGAGTATAACTATACTTCTTTTATTGTATTTCAAGATATTTATAAGTATATATATATATATTTTTCTGATTGAATGATTTGTCTTGTTAATATGACTTTTCAATTTTCTATTTAGATTTTTACTTATATAAGTTTTAAAATTGATGGAGTTAATATTTGTTGCCTTGTAGTTGTTTGTTAATCTGTGGAGTTGCTTGGCAAAAGAATTTGTTTTTCTTTTATCAGATTTCTATATTTATTTAATTGTGAAAGAAAACAAATTTGTGATAGAATTACTTTTAATGCTTGAGATAATCTATTTAATTGAAATAGAGTATAGTTTCTAGTAGAGTTGTATAATAACTAATATGAAGTAAACTGAATTTTATTCTTTGAGAATGATGTCTTTTCTAATATATCAGTTGAAAAGCTGGAATAGACTATACAATATATTTTTCTTTTATTTGAGTATACTAGGGTTTAATAATCACAACAGATTAAATAAGATTGGATTTTAACTAAATTCAATTTGATCCAATTTTTATAAATATAAATCAAATATGGATTTGATTTATTTTAAATTGATTTGATTTGAAATTATAACAATTTTGAACATGTTTCAATAAATATATTTATCCTATCTATAATTATTTGTTCACTTCTATATTAATATACTTCTTACTATAGCTAGTATCTTCTAAAATAACTTGATTTTCTGTATCATTTTTTTTTTATTTTTTATTATTAATATTTTAAATACTTGCAAAATATGTTGATTTATCAATAATTAATTATATTGATAATTTATATGATTTTTTTTTTTTTTTATCTTCTCTCTATTTTTTTATAGTTGAAATTTTTTATCAAGTTTTAAGACAATTCACAAGTTATACCTTCTATCAACAACATTGTAATACTATGCAATTTATTCTCTGGTCAGTAATAAAAAGTATTTTCTAGTAAAAATTGTAACAAATTTTTTAAAAAATACCAACTTTAATTCTCCATTTAACTATATAAAAATTGTCTCTATTAAAATCCCCCTTACTGCAGGCAAATTCTTTATTATTAACAGGTTATATTTCTCTAAGGCAAGTAGCTACAATCATATGGTTCAAAAAATTGAGATTGGTGTGGATAAATTTGCTATATTTTTAGGCTATATAAGCTCACTTAGATCTAAAGGGTGGTTTAAATATATTTTTTTATTATCAAAAGAAGCTGTAATTCCTTTGTTGGTAGCATTATATTTGTTGGCATCTAGTTGAGATAGATCATATTCTTCTATTTTTTTTTGTATAATAAATGAGTTCTAACTCTTGTGATTAAAAATTTATGCTATATTAATATCAAAGTTATAATAAGTATAATTATTAAAAATAGTATGCTGCATTCACACAATAGCATACAGATGTAACACCGAATTTCGGCTAGCATTTAATGCTGGATATCTGCTCATTGCATTCTCTATTAGAAAGAAAGATGTCCAAAAAAATCAAGGTTAACGTTATTGGTGCCGGAGTCATAGGCCTCACCACTGCTTTGATTCTGCAAAAAAATGGATACCAAGTGCAAATTCTATCCGAACATTGGCCCGGTGATTTTGACATCAATTATTCGAGTCCGTGGGCAACGGCGACTTGGAGAGCCAACCCTAATATTGACGATGAGGTGGTGCATGGCAAGTGGGGTTGAAAACAATTTTTTTTTCCTTTTTTTCTTCAGCGTAAATTAAGAGGATCACATTCTTGAACAGAGTATGAAAGGATTTCGTGGAATGAATTTTGGAAATTATCCGAGACCCCTGAAATTGGATTGATGCGCGTAAAAATTTATGACTTTATGGATAAAAAACCCGAGTTGGAGAGAGACATGTGGTTTAAAGATCTTGTCCCAGAGGTAGTATCATTTTCTTGTCGAGATAAAGGGATTCTTTATCGATTCATTCGTGAAGCCACCTCGAATTTTCTCTCTCTTTTTTTTTTTTTTTCTCCTTTCAATGCCTAGTTCAGGGTAATACCACCAGAGGAATTACCTTCTGGCGTAGAATACGGACTGTCCTATACCACAGGTCATTGTCATCTCGTCGTTTTATGCATTCGCGTTGATGCGCCCAATGCGCGTTTCCCATGGTCTGATAAATGATGACACCCTTATTTATGGTTGATAGTTAGTTTAAACGTTCAAAAATACTTACACTGGCTGCTCCACCAATTCACCACCAATGGTGGCGTGAGTAAAAAGGTCCATCTCTCTCACATTGATGAATCATTCTATGATTCTGATGACGTTGGTGTGGTGGTGAATTGCTCGGGGGTCAGTGCTAGAACTCTCGGCGGTGTCGCCGATACCACGGTTCTTCCCTCACGTGGTCAAACTGTTTCCGTTTGGGCACCGCACATTAAAACAGTTTACATTCTATCTAGTAGGTGTCATTGACTATTTGCCAAGGTCATTCATTGTCACGAGTTTGAAAGGAAAAAGTTAATAAACCAATCTGTCAAATTTCAACAAAAGATCGCGACTCTTTTACGTTTATTGTTCCTAGAGAAAGTGGAGAGGTCATTCTTGGAGGAACCATGAGCATCGATGATTAGTAATTAGTCACTCATTTCCTCAGCTCCTGCAATTATGCGCGCATTCGTATTACGAGTATGCATTAATAAAACATCACCGCTCGATAGCACCGAAAGCCCAGACCCCAAAACCGCAGAAGAAATCATCCAACGATGTGTTAAGTTATGTCCGGACTTAACATCAGGTAAAGGACCGCAGGAGTTGCAGATTATGAGTCACAATGTTGGGAGAAGACCATACCGAAGAGATGGCATTCGATTGGAGACTGAGGTCCGAAAGAATGCTAAAAATAAAGACGTCATAGTTTGCCACAATTACGGACATCATTCCTACGGTAATGCATTTACGAAACTGAATTTCATGAACATGATAGGCAAATATTTCTTTAATCGTATGGCTTATAAATATGATGTGTAACTCTGGGTTTCTAAATTAGGTTATGCAACAAGTTGGGGTTCAGGCTTAGAGGCTTTCAAACTCATTGAGAATTCAATTAAGGGAAAAGGAAATGTAAAGTTGTGAAAAACTTTGCGACCAATAATTATACGAAGTTCAATGGAACATAAATGGTGGTCGTCGTGAGAATTAATTGCGTCAGTTCTAGAAATGCTCTTCGCTTTCATTAACTATTTCAATAAAAATTTATCAGAACATTATTTAATGTGAACATGAATTTAAAAACCATTCGCTTATTTTCGGCTACTCACAATTCTGACTATCCGGGCATATGAGCTCAATTTGTTTCGAGTCTGGTAGATTAATCCGTTTATTAATGATGCATCGTAAAAGTCGAAAATTTGATTTGAAATAGTGCTTACCGTGCGCGTACGCGCTCCCGGGTGCCGAAACCTTTAAAAGCCGACTGGTGTAGACGGCACGTGGATTGAAGACAACTTTTTTAGGATCGTACTCGGTTGAATTCTGGTCGATTTCTTGAATCTGCCTGTATAATTCAGACGATCTATCGATAAAGTAACCCCATTCTTCGGTCCTCCATTGCCCGAAGATGTTTAAAAGCTCCGCGGAAGACGGACGACTGTCCGGATCCTCGTCGCAACATCGCTCGATCACATTCTTTAGTAGTTCGGGGATACTGCGGTGCAATTCGGGACGGAGGCCGTTCAATATTTGCGCCGCAAGGTATGCATCGTGTGGGACATCATGGTATGGTGGATATCCTGTTAAAATTTCCGTCATTATAATGCCGAGCGAGTATACGTCCGATGGTTTGGTGTATTCTTGGCCCGCTAGTATCTCGGGAGCTACATATGGGAGCACACCATAGATTTCGTTTGAAACCTTCGATTGCGACACAGGCCTGCACATTCCGAAGTCTGTAAAGTACGGGTTAAATTTGTTATAGCAAACTATGTTTCCGGAATGAAAATCCTTGTAGACCAATCCCTCCTTGTGGATTTCATTCAGGTTATTGATAATCAAATATATGTGGGCTACTTTGTCATCCCAACCGAGCTTGCTGTACTCATTGTTAAGCATATTTCTGAGGCTTCCCTCTTTAGCATAATCCATGATCATTGTGTAATTGTCGGTTACCGGGTCCTTGGTTATGCCATAAATGGCGATCGATGCACTTTTCTTCCTAAGTTTCAACTGGCTTCGAACCTGTAAAACAGGAAAATTGAAAAAATATATACAGTATATATTTATCACAAAGAATCATTTGAAATGCACACCTCTTGCAAAAATTCAGAGGAAATGTCGGCCGAATTATTCAAGCTTTTTAAACACACATCCTTATCGGAAGACCTATCCCACTTTTGATTTTCATTATTCCAGCGAAGAATGTAACCATCCATCCACTTTGCCCTGTAAACAGTGCCAAATCCTCCTTTGGACAGATACGCGACATCTCGGAACTTCTCAAAGGGCACCCACTCGAGAACTTCGTCGGAGTTACACGCTTGAAGTTGAACGTCCTGAATAAATTTATCCACGATATCACTACCGCTTGTCCAGTTTTTGAAGTTCCGTTGAAACCGCTTAGCGCAACAAGAATTGCACCATCCGCTGCTATTGCACGGTTGTTCGCATTCTTTGCACATTCTGGGTTCAACGCGCATTTAATAATTGAAAATATGCCGATCGAATGAAGAAACGAAAGCTTCACACTTACTCCCTGCCGATTTGATTCGAATATGGTTAAACATCACGAATATGCCATTCACATGGAACCCGATTAATGAAGTAATAATACTCACGGTCTGTCAATTTAACGCGAATGCGAGTGCCATTTTTTGAATTATTAGTTTTAGGTACAAGATGATTGGACGTTATACTCACTCCCTATCATTTGGTCGGATTAGAAAGGTGTCATTATCCACATGCAACAGATAAATTAGATGTGAATCCAAATGCGCTTTATGCTTACCACCTAGTAAAATGGAGTAAACGCGATCAATTAATATGTATATATACAGTATATACAGTATATATGTATACCCCATTCAATGCAGCCCGATGAACCTATACTCACTGACTGGAAATTTTCATGCGAAAGTGATTAGTTAAAGAAGAGCAGGAGCCTGGGTTAGTTTGAACGTACCGACTATAAAATCACAATTAGAAAGGCGTTGTATAGAGCATGAATTAGAAAGTGTTGTGGAACACGTGATTCAAAGTGTCACAAGCACGTGAAATAAAAGTGTCACGCCAAGCACGCGAAATAAAGTGTCACGCGTAATTTGCAAAAGAAAAAAAAAAAAAAAAAAAAAAAACCCTTTTACTCACTCCCTGTAAATATTTGCGAGTGGTACCAAGAATAAGTGGGTCGTTTGGTTTAATCGGGAATCCATTAATAATAACTTGACACTTACAAACTGGGGTGGATGTGATTGATAATTCGTTATTGCGTTGTACAAATGTGCGCATGAACGTTATGAACTAACTTGAACCTACAACCTAATAATAAGGCATTGGTACGATTAGTTACTGTGTAAAGCCATTTGAATCCGAATCTTCGATATCGCCACAAGCCCGTACTTACTCTCTGTTTGATCATGCGTGGATAAGGGTTGCATTAGGCGATGGCTATTTTGTCGCGAATTCAGTATGTGTCGTATACTTACTCCCTTAAATTAGATGCTTGTTATTTAAGAATAGATTGAAGTTAACCACGGATCAATGCATTTTACACTTACCATCTAAAATTTGGAAGCGGGGTGGTATAAATTAGAAGAAGTGATCACCGAACGAGAAGGATATTGATCAGAAATTCAAATCCCGTTTACCGACTAGGAATTTGATATGGACGAGAAGGGATGTCATTTTAAGATCAATTGTTACGTAATTTAAGCAGAATTTTATTTATACTCACTCCCTTTTAATTGATTTGAATGTGGTTTATTAAAAAGTTTATCAAATGGACATCAACAAATCTTCAATGGATCACTTACAATCTGATAATATGTGAATGGGATTAATTAGTGAGGTCTGATTTTAGAACCGATCATTCTATTTGGATGCGAATCATGAGCTTCATTCACACTTACCGGCTGCCGATTAGAGAGAAAATTTGGTTAAAAAGAGCTAGGCGGAATTGTCGACCTGGACAAACATTGCACTTACTCTCTAAAATCATTTTAAAATGTCGTTTAGAACGGATAAATTGGCATCGTTAATTCGATTCATTCCAATCTGATAGATTCCAACTTACAAGCTAATAATTATTTGACATGAATGCGATTGATGGGGAGAAATCGATTGAGAATCACTGTTTGATTTCAACACGAATCCACCGAGCAATTATACTCACTCCCTTTATTCGGCGTACACGTGAATGGGATTTGTTATTTGAAGTAAGTCATTGGATCATTGATTCGAGTAAACAAGCCTCCATCGAACCTCATACTCACTCTCTGCCAACACAAATGAGGAAGCGTTATTCAAAGGATCAAAACTTTACTGCTGCTAGCTTGATACTTACTCCCTGCAAATTATCAATGGGCACCGTTTAAAAATGGGCATGGACCCAATCACAGATCCAATTACTCACCCCCTATTCATTCAAATGGAGTATTTTGAATAGAGACATTCGAAATTCCACTTTTAATTCATCAACTGAAGTTTATAATTACCACCTGATTGACGATTGATGTAATTCGATCAATCGACTAACCAATCGAGCAAGAAATTGCATTTAAAAATGAATCGATGTTACTTACTCTCTGCTCCATTCGGGCCGTTATGGTCGGTTAGTCAAGAAGAAATTATTTGCTCAAGTGGAATTTCTACTTACAGGCTGATGTTCCATATTATTTGTCAGGAGAACAATCATGTTATTGGAGATTCGGGTGAAATTCGCTTTTTTTTTTTTTTTTTTTAATACTTACTTCCTATAATTGAAGTGAACGGATCGAGACGGTGCAATCGTTGATTCACAGTAAAAGAATTTCAGAGGAACCCGTACTCACGTTCTATAGATTATACATAATGCGTTAATGCGGAAATATGAGAATGGTTCACGTGGATCTTTACAACACTCACAAACTATTATGCGGTTACGTAATCCAAGATGCGTTAATAATGGCAATCTTCGAGTTAAATATTTTTCCGATCTTTATCCCTCCTTACCACCTATTTTAATTTAATTTGACGCAAATATGAATGATTAGAGGAACCTCGGCATCATTTAATTTTACGAACTTTATGCTTACAATCTGGTATGTTGTACAAAAATAAGGGTTATTCGTGGTACATTTATTGTGCATTAATTTTTTTTCAAAAAAAAAAAAAAAAGCGACCATGACGGTCGTTAATGCTTCACACTCACTGACTGCGGTGATAATTTTGGTACAGACGAGGGTTAGGGTGAGATGAATTATCGTTTCAAGTATCAATCACGGTAAAATTTATCACTTACTAGCTACATCGATCATCGATCGATCCAAAGCGAAACGTAATCGATTAATGGTGCATCTCGAATACGATAAATGACTTCGATGGTGATCATATTTACCGGCTGGACATTTAATAAACAATTGATTAGCCAAAAAGGGTCGTTCTGTACTACCGCAATTCAGGTGGAATTCATACGCACTTTCTTATAAGTCATTTGCAAAAGAAATGTTATCCGGGAGAATTGTTTGGTCCAAGCATGTGAATACGGAGACGCGTGGTAAACTTTATCCTTACCGACTAAGGATTCCGTTAAAAAAAAAAGAAAAAAAGAAAAAAGGAATAATTAATGTAAAGAGTACAACACAGTATATGCCATCTGAAATTCGGAAACGGTGAACACCAATAATTTTACACTCACAATCTAGGAATTTGTGTACCGTCCGTTAGAACTTCAATCAACCTCGACTTGTTAAGCTATTGTACAAACTTCACTCACCGACTAGCACAATTGAGATTAACAATCATTACTTGGAAGATTGAACAACGACGCGTAGATATTTTCACAACAATTATTCATACATACTCCCTGAAATTTGGTTTGATTGTAAGTATGCTATCTGATGTTTAGCAACCATGAACTTTCTACCATATACTACTTACCATCTGATAAATGATATTGTCGAGGCGCGTTTATTGTCTTGAGTTCAATTCAATCATAAACAAAAATTTTTATATTTACCGGCTAATGATTTGCGGTGGATGGATGGATGGTGTTAAAGAATCAATGTCTGAATAGCTGAATAACCGTGAATTATTCTTACCGACTGAGATTTTAATGCGAATACGATTAGTTATATATTGTTATTTACGGGCGAATCATCGGGTTATTGATCTTTTACCGACCTCCTGTGGTTACATTTTTCATTTCATTTGTCATTCGCGAATGCATTGTTATCCGTGAACATTGATCCGACAAAACTTCATGCGCTTACTCTCTATCATTGCAAAGCGAAAAAAAGAATTTATTAGAAGCAAACTCACTGAAGGCTGATGTTAAACGTGACATTATACTCACTGATTAGCGACGGCACTTGATGAAAATGCGATGGATTAACGAGAATGCCATTTGAAAAACGAGTTTTGCCGATTTAATGAAAATGCTCATTACTCACTCCCTATTGTACGTACGAAACGAAAATTATGGTCGTGGTTGAGATTACTGGACTCGTGCAACAAGCATAACTCACTCGATAAACTTTACTTACAGACTAATGATATTTGATCCGAGGAAATGTTACTTGAGAATAAATGGTCAACTTGAAATAAATATTTCAAGAAATTACCTTCTAACAATTTGATGCGAAAACATTTATTAGGGAAGTTCCATTTAAGAACGAAAAATTGATTTTTGTTATCAATCGAAAATATGATCTCCAAACGAGAATCCGACGAAACCCTACACACCGACTAGGGGGTTGATATAGGTTCAATCAATTAAAGAATGAATCGGTCTGGATGTGAACGGGATGAACTATACGCGTATAATCAAACCTCCTTTTTTTTTTTTTTTTTTTAATTTGAGGCAAATGCAATGATTAGAGACGCGCATTAAAAATGCAAGGTTCGTTTACTCGCGAATCATGAATTCAATAAATTCTCGTGCATACTCCCTATCGGCAAGATTCAAATGGGATCGATCGATTAAGAATGTTAGGGCTGCTGCTGTTGCTTGCTGACTTAACAGGTTTTGTACTCACTCTCTATTAGTTTAATGCGCATCCCCTCAAAAATAAATAACGATTTGGATGTGAAGATACGACAATAATTGAATTTTCGTACTCACCGCCTAATAATTCAACAAAAAAAATGCCACCGCAGCTGATTAGAGAAATCATTTCTCAAGGATAAATAAATGACTCTTCAAACAAATACAAAGCTTACAAACTATGAAGATAATGCAAATGTTAATTGGAAACGTGATATGAGAAAGCGTGAATCAGGTAAACATCTCACATACAATCTAATAACAGAAATTAGGTTAGCGATGTTCGTGGTTAACATGAATGGTTGGCTTCGAACAGGTTTCGCACTCACCGACTGATGAATGTCATTCATTATTGATCAGATAAGCGTTATCATAAGACATCATTTCAATTAGACTTTGTCCTTACTCTCTGATAATTTTGTGATATCATTTAGAAAAGGTTATTTGATTTTAATCGAAAATCCCGATAAGCCACACCTACCGACTATTGAAACGCGCGCATACTATTTGTTAGGAGGGTGAAACGATTATCGAACAAGATAACAACACCATGTACTCACAATCTAGTGGTGATTTTGCATGAGTAAAGTGTTTCTCGGGAACATATTACGCGAATTCAATATAATTTACTGTACGCTCACCGCCTAATGGTCAAAGTGGTTTTGGGTGAAAATTTGAGTGCTATATTTATGCATGTGTAAACCACGGATCAATAATAATCCTAGCAGAAATTTATACTCACTCCCTAGAAAATGCGATCGATCAGAATTGAGTTGTTCGACAACGCGATAATCTTCTCTACCTACCATCTAATGATTCGACGCGAACGTTATTATGGTTAGACGTGATCTCAGACGAATTGTTATTCCGGACTTGATTAATAAACCTTCATGCTTACCGACTATCAAAATTTGATATGAATTAATTGGTGAGGTTGTATTATAAAAGGTTCCTAAAAAGAACCGCTTTAAACTTACGCCCTGTCAATTTCAGCGCAAATGTGGTTGGTTAGGGAATCCTTTGGTGCAACATTTGTTTGAACATCAAGCTAGAGTGGGCTTTGATACTAACCGACTACCAAGTTGATTCGAGATTGATTAGTGGCGTCCTTCTCAAGAACCATTAGGCGGCAAAAAAAAAAAAAAACAAAAAAACAAAGGGTTTCTTTCATACTCACTCCCTGATATTTTAATGTGAAATGATTGATCGATTAAAGAAAAACTTTATATTTCTTTATTATTAAAATTTAACCTCAACACTTACCATCTAATAATTGGACGCGATGCATATGTTATTGATTACCTAAAGACATGTCTTACGTGTTTTTGAATCGGCATTATTGCAATAAAAAAAAACTATACTCGCCGACTGGTTGATTTGATACGAACGCGATCGATCAGAGAAATGACGATTGGATGATAAAAATTCACAGTAAAAAAAACAAACTCGCACATACGATTTGGTAACTTGACTTAAATGTACGACATAATACAGCTCATTAGTAAAGTTTTATTCCGACGAACCCACCCACCATTGCTTATACTCACCAACTGGCGATTCGACGAATTAAGGTGATTAAATGCGTGTGATGAAATGGAAAATCGTTATTTGGATAAAAAATCCAATATCGATTTCATACTTACAAGCTAACGATTGGTTCGATTTTTTTTTTTTTTTTTTTTTAAAAAAAAAAGAAGCGTCAAGTAATTGCTCAAAAGGTGAATATAGTGAACTTTACCGACTGTCAGATTGATGAGAGTGTGGTTAGCAGAGACACGTTATCTTTTGCAAATTATAGGAATTAATGGACTTCTACTCACTCCCTATTTTGATGTTTCGGTTATTGGTTAGCGGAATGTTATTTGAAATACCAGCTTGGAAAAGTCCATACTTACAAACTAGTAGGAATTCAAACGAGAACAGGTTTGATTAAAAAAAAATCAATCAAAGAACATTTATAAATTTAATAAAGTTCACGCTTGCCATCTAATCGTTTGTTCACGTAATGTTTAGTGACAGGAAAAATGAATTAATGCGAATGTATTTATTAAACTTTTTACACACTCCCTGCTAATTTATTGTCAAAGATATCGTTAAAAGAAATACGGATTATGATATTTGATTTTGGCGAGAAACCGCAACACGATATTCACCTATTCGCGGAGATAGAGGTAGTTGTAATATCAACTTCCGTTTCAACATCAGCGTCCATGCTAGTTACTAGTTTTATTCAATGAGCGAACACATCAAACTATAATACTCGGTATAAATTTCAAACCACCTTATTAAGAATACGAATAATTACGTACGTACGTGCGTACTGTATGTATGTATGTATGTATACAAGAGAACAACTTATCCTTAAAAAAAGAAAGAAAGAAAGAAAGAAAGAAACAGTTTCGATTCCGGTATTAGATAGATATATGTAATCTACGATGTGGGGCTTAAAGTTACGTGGATGGCAATGATCGTGCGTATGTACTTTGAACTTTAATTCCGTGCAACGCGTTTACCCTGCGCACAATACCTTCACCTCTACCTAAATTGTTGGCCAATCATATGCTCTAATCCCGAAATAAAACACAAACGTGGTCTAATCGGGGGTCTTGTACGATGCGATAAATTTGTTACTAAATTCGGCGATTGATTATATAAGATTACTCCACAATATCTATTATGTTATCATGAAAATAATAAATAATACAAATATACTGTATACAGTATAATACAAGATATTAAATAAATATTTTTATATTATATTGACTATTTATAAAATGGTTGGTTAATTTAACTTTATGTATTGTTAGTTAAAGAATTATATTACTTAAAAATAAAAGAACTTCAAAAAACTAATTTGGATTAAACAACACAAAATCTAAATTAGATACTTTAATTTAAAAAAAAATATTCTATTCCTCTGATAGATTGATGATAAACTATTAAATTAATAAACTTTTTTAAAAAAAAAAATCTAATTTATAATTTTTTTTAAAAAATTTTTCTTATTTAAACTATCAATCAATTTTTTCTTAAAAATTTTTTATTTAATTAAAATATTCTTTAATTTTAAAACTTGATTTTTTTTTTAAATAATAATGATATTTTTTTATAAATATTTACAAATTTTATTTTTTAATTATTATATAAATTTATTAAATTTTAATATCAAAATTAAGATCTATAAATCAACAGTACAGTGATTAATATTCATAGATCAGATAACAAGATACAAATTCAAATCCTGCAAGAGACATAAATACATATTTATTAGTTTAACTATATATATCTAATACTGTATTTCTAAATATAGCTATTGATCATATCTAATATTTCTAAATATAATTACTAATCAGTAAAGAAGAAACCTATTAATCAAAATAGATAATCTATATAAAAATTGGGATTGGATCAATCTCTAAAATTAAAAATAGAACAATTTTGAATTAATAATATTATTTCTGATAATAAGAAAATCAAATTCAACCAACTAATAAAATGCTTCTAAAGAATAGATAACAAATATTAAGTACTAAATAGTAAAAGGGAGGCACTGTTCTAACTATTATACTAGTCTAAATTATATCATTCAATTATTGAATTATTGCTAAATTTAATAAAATATAATAATAAAAAGATTAATAAATCATTTATGATTGTTGTTACTTGATATAAAAAATATTAGCAAAAAATCAACAAAAATATTTTAAAATATTATAGCAAAAATTCAATACAAAATCTGATAATATTGTGGCAAAAAATTTTTTTTTGCATATTGCAATAAAAAATTTAACAAAAAAAATTAATACTATAACAAAAAATTTAACAAAAAAAAAATTAATACTGTAACAAAAAATTCAACAAAAAATTAATACTGTGGCAAAAAATTTGACAAAAAAATTATTGTAGTAAAAAATTTAGCAAAAAATTTACTAAAAAATTTATTGCAACAAAAAATTTGATAAAAGTTACAAATTCAGTATTGAAATTTGATAAATATTTAGAAAGTTTAACAAATTTTATAAAATTTATTAAAAAATTACAAAATCAATTGACTAAATTATTTATTACTTTTTTTTTTTTTTTTTTTTTTCTACTTGTTTTTTTTCGTTAAAGATTTTAGCTTAACTTTTTTAAAACTAGTTTTAATTGATTTTATATTATCAAATGTTTTTCAAAAATTTTTATTTTTTTTTTCTAACATCTTAATTACTTCACAAAATTTATTTATTTATACATTTTTTTCAATTTGTTTTTTATTTTCTAAATATTTTAATAATTTCTTATATTCAGTAATTTTTTGTCTTTTGTATTTAACTATTGATTTTTATCTTTTTTTATCTATTTTTTAATTCATATTTCAAAATCCTTTTCAAACTATATGTCCAATTCCATAAGCTTTCTGATAGTATCATATCATAAAAATATAAATTGTCATAATATAATTTATAAATCAACTAAAATACTTTAATTGATTTCAAATATTTATTCAAATATTTCAACAAATCCTTTAACTATAAATAATTATAATTAATATTATAATTATTTAATATAAAATAGCTTGCCAAAAAATACTTTTTCAGAATGTAAACTATAATCATATATATTTATTTTTCTTTTAGAGGGGTTTCTTGAATTAATTCTACTTTTTTCAGAGAATAAACCTTTGTTTTTTAATTATATCTATTAATTAATTTTAATATTTGATAATTTTCTTAGATATTTATTCAATAACTGGTTGTGTACTTTTAATTTTCCATGCTTTTTTTTTAATTATTTATTAAAAATTAATACTTAAAAGTAGTATAAATGTAGAATATTATTAATCTTACTTTATTTAATTGACTATTTATATATAAATAATAATTGATTACTTCTAGTTTTTTAGTTTTTGCTTTCTAATATCTTTCTTTCTAATGGTGATGTAAAATCTCTAATTATTTATTTATTTGCTTTTATAAGAAATTAAAGTATAAAATCATGGATTTTATTAATTCAAATATCAACTTTTATAATATTTTTTTATTAAAATCACTTAAAAAAACTTTATTTATTCTTAATTTATATTCATCAAGAATAATTTTCATTAAGATCTTTATTTCTACTCTCCCTTTTTTTGATTTCAGCTTATCTTTGATAAACAGTTTTATTAGTTCTACCTCTTTACTATTTCTTCTAAGTTGAATTTTTTGGTGTTTTTCTAAACTCAGTAAACTTTCAAAATCTAATATCTTAACTATTTTAGATTTTATAACTACCATAGAATCAAATTTAGGTTCTACAAATTTGAACCAATTAATTTCTTTTTTTAAATTTCTATTTTATTTTTTTATTATTCTGATATTTCAGAAAACTTGTTATTTATATATTTTATTAGATCTAATTGTTCTACAAATTCAATATTTTCTCTTTCCAGTTTTTTATTCATATATATAATTTTTTTTTTTTTTTTTTTTTTTTTTTTTTTAACCCGCAGTCAAGTCAGCATGGCATGTCTTTATTGTATATATACTAGGTATTTACAAATTATTATGACTTT
>CAJVPT010003661.1:0-14808 GCA_910592055.1 Acaulospora colombiana
CAAGTTGTTTTAATGAAAGTGTTAAGACTTTATTAGCAAAGAAGTATAAAAACTTCTTGCGAACATCTTTTTTGTGTGTAGTTAGAGAATCAGCGGCTAATCTAGGTTCATTATCTAAAATATTGAACCTGAATTAATATAAAGATTGATAAATAATCATTGAATTAGTAATCTAACTATGGTTTATCCTAATAACCAGGGGCTTAAAATTTTAAATAATCAGTCAAATATTGATTCAATTTCTGAACTAGATTAGTTTTTAGCTAACAGTTATATCAATTTTTAAACAATACATATAATATTTATGAAACAATAATCAATAAATCTAAATATTTTTCAAATGAACTTTTATATAAAAAAAAACTAAATTTAGAGATATCTACTAAAATATTAAATCTGTTAGTTGAATATTATGAGGTATTTTATAAAACTATGAACTTTTAGAGGCCATTTACAAAAATTTAATAATTATTCAGAATAGAACAGATCAATATAGTAGATGCTAAATTGGAAGTAAAATATTTGATTTTATTATGTCCTCACAAAATATTAAGGGCTTATTTATATTAACTAAATTCATAAATCATGATGAAAGCATTGATTTATATCTGAAACAAGTTCAATTCTTCTTTACACATTCAGTAAACTTTCTAAATAATGTTATTGAATATTAATTGACCTTTATTCAGTAATACAAACTAGTTAATTTAGCAAAAAATAAATTTTATTTTGAATCTGAAAATGACATGAATATTGAATTGTGGAATACTGAATTTTACCCAATTAAATGTAAATGCATAATCTCTATTCATAATATTTTGACCGATTTATTCTATTTAAATATAAAACCTCAAATCGGTAAAATTCTTATAAATATTAAACTATAATTTTTTTTTTTTTATTGTTATATCTTTTTCTTAACCAGATACCCAGGAATCTTGCTTGATCATATTTATCTAGTTCCTTGACTATTAATTTGTCTGTCCCTACATGAACTGTACCTAAGTCTGTATTGTTCTGGTTGAAGATCAGGAGGATGAATTTTTCACTGTTGATTTGTGAATCATTTGCCTGATAAAATTGTCTGGCATTTTTTAAGATACATTCCATATCAGCTTTGAATTTGACAATTCAAGTAGTATCATCCATGTATACTATTACTGCTTGTCTTAGAGAAAGTTTTTCTTTGAGATGTGGCTTTTGAAAGTCTGATATCTATTCTTCTTCCATTATATATCTGTAATTTGGATTTTCTTGAATTTTGTATAATAATAGGTCATAAAAAATTCTCCAGAATAAAGATGAAATTGTTTCCTCTTGGTCTATTCCATCACCAGCTATAATTGGATCTGAAAGCTCTGTTGAAAAAATTGTTTTATATTTTCTATTTTTAAAGAGATCTATGATTAATTGTTTACTAGTAACTGGAATACAAATTCTGTTCATAGATTTTTTCAACATCTTGAGACTAATTGTATTATATGCTTTGGCTGTGTCCTGAAAAAGGATCAATAGTTCCTTTTTCTTTTCTCTGGCTTCATCACAAATACTATTTGGAAGTTGGATAGGTTCAGTTATACTTTCTCCTTGTAAACCTACGAAATTAGGTCCACATAGGATTATATGCTTTTTACATATACTAGCAAGTCTATTGATTAATATTTTGATAAAATATTGTCTTATTATCTCTAGCAATATTATGGGTCTTGTGTTGCTTAGACTACAGTTCCATAGTTTTGGCTTGGTATTAAATAGATATTACTTTCTTTCCATTTTTTTGATATACAGCCTATCTTAATTATCTGATTGTATAGTTGTTTGAGAGTCTTTTTTTCTTGAAGGCCCATATTTTTGAGTATTTTATAACTGATATGTGATGGACCAGATGCTTTTTTTTAGGAAGGTTTTTTAATATTGTCTCAATCTCTTCCATTATGATTTCTTCCTGTAAAAGAAAATATCATACAAGATTTATTTAATCTTTTGGTTGATATTCTCTTTTCCATTTAGGACTAAGGCTCTCATAGTTAGTATTTCATTGCCTGAAAGCTTTTCGGTGATAGTCTTCAACCACTTGTTTGATTGTTTATGAGTTTATAGCTATATAATCTTCTCCATCTTGGTTTCTGGTCTTAACTCGATTTAAGGTTATCTTGGGTCTTTTTCGGTTTAGCAGAGAGTGTAACATTCATTTTTATTGCTTTTAAGAACTTTACATCTGGTTTCAAGTGCTTTGTTGATCTGGCTCTTGATATATAAACTCTCTTTCTTTTTATAGACTATTCTTAATGTATGTTCTATGTTGGAGATATTTTGAGCTATACTTGGACTTCTTCTAAGGACTGAGGAACTGTAAGATCCCAATTCTTTGTTTCCTTGTATAGGGAGTAGAGTTTATTGATCACTTGTATAAGTTTGTCTCTAGTGTTTGTATTCCAATTGTAATAAGTCTTTTTTAGCAAGTAGTGGACTCTGTTGGCTTCTCTGTAAGCTTTATACTCTTGTTTATTTACTGGCAAATCAAATTTTTTCTTTTTTGGTGTTGAATATATTTTTTTCTTTTTAAGAGTTCTATATGTATCTTTGACAAGGATATTTTTAAGTTCCTGCCATGCTTGATCCAGCCTTATTTAAGTCCATATTAAGTTTTTAGTATATAGATATAATTGGTCATATTCTATTATTTTGATTTCAGTTCATTGTTTAAATTTTTTCCATTGCATTGATATTGAGTTGACAGAATCAGGAATCTTTTTGCCTTGTGTTTTTTTCTAGTTTAGATACTGTTTATCTTTTAACAAATTGTTATTTGTTAACCTAATTAGAAAAGAGTATGATCGCTATTTGTAATTGATTCCATTGGAATGTTTTTAAAATCAATTGGTTTCTCTTGACTGATATCAGTTATGAACCAGATATAATCAATTCTGCTATAAGCATAATTATTAGACCATATATATATACTCTTGTTTTGTTCCTATATATTGTGGATATCAGTAAAGTTTCAATCTTCTAAGAAGTTAAAGATATCAATTTCAGCTTTTTTATACCATATTGTCTTCTTTTCAGATGGGAGTGAATCTGTTATTGGATTTACTACTGCATTAAAATCTTCTATAATAATAATCTTGAATTTCTGTCATTGTTTGTTTAGGCTTCTTTTTTGCAGTATTTGTTGAAGTCATCTACTTTTTGTCTTTTCAGATGGTATGTAGATTTGATATATATATAGTTTACATTTCTTTGAAAGAAAGTTTGCATCTATGATATAGCCTTCTATTTTTTTAATCAATTCCAGTTTTTTTTCATATGTCTTGTTTATAAGGAGACCCACACCCAATCTTCTGTATTTGATGTCATTACAACTGTAGAAGAATTTATATGTCTTTTGGAACTTAAAGGCATTTTCTGCTGCTTTACTTCTTAGTTTTGTTTCACTGATACCCATGATTCCTATATCTAGTTCTTGTATTTTGTCATATAAATACTATTGATCCAGTATTGTGTTTATTCCTCTTATGTTGTGTGTCCCTATAGTTATGATTTCTTCTATAGTGGATTGCAATGTGTCATTTTAATATATTGTTTGTTCTTTAAGGTTCTTGTTGATAGTATTTATTTTGATCGACTTGATGAAGTTGTTTAGGTATTATGTAGTGATAGAAAGGTTGTTTGAAAAGAATGTATTTGTTGTTATGTTATTGTTTTTGAAATTGTTTTTGGTTTAGGAAGTACTAGATTCTTCTTATGAATCTTGTTCTTTACTGGTATTTCCTATTTGGACTGATGCAACTTTTAGGAGTGATTAGCTCTTTTCTATCTTATAAATCCAGAGTAAAGTTGAGTTTCTTTTTCAATGTGACTTATTTTGCTATTTAATTTATTTAGGCTACATAGAATTTGTTGCAATGGGTTTTGTTTTACTTTAGATTCAGTGATCACATTGTTGGTAATTCTAGAACTATGTATTCTATATCTTCTTTTCTATGTATTGATCAGTTCTTTATTGCTTCCTGTTGCTGGTTGTTGATTGTATCTTAGTCTTGACTTTTTTGTATTTGTTCTATAGAATATTGCTCTTCTTTTTTCAGACTCTGTATCAGAGTTTTTTGTATTATATCCAGAATCAGTTTCTTTCATAGAGGTTTCTCTCCATGTAGGCTTTCTGTTAAATCTAATATTTGTTCTACCCAAGTGATTATTATATTGGTCTGTACTGGATTCATCTGTTTCTTTAATGTGAATACTGCTAATTCTATGTTTTGTTTTCCATATTCCTTTTGTAGTAAGATATTTGCTTCTTCTATGATTTCATCCTATTGTTGCATGTCTATCTTGAAATATTCTTTAACACTCTATGTAAGTTTGTGTCCATGTAGAAAGATGTGTTGTTTGAGTGCTTTATTAAAATCTTCTGCTATTGTAAAACATATAACTGCGCATCCTCTTCTCTTGAGTGTATATGAGTTTCTGGATATATAGCAGACTTTTGCTTTGGTTTGTTTTAAGGCACATACTAATAAACTTGTGAAAGTGTTGTATATTTCATATAGCCTTAAGGACTGACTATTGCTTTCTTTATTAATTTTGTCTACTTCTTGATCAGTGGATTCGTATTGAGTGAAAATAACCCTGATCACTTCTGTTTTAATGGAAATTATCCATAAATCTTTTAGCTTATTGTTTCGTTTATGAGGAGTAATTTATGTCTTGATTCTTCATTGTAATCTTGAGTAGTTGTATATATAGATATTGGTGAGTTTTCCATATATCTGTAAAGCTACCTTAACTTTTTGCCATATATAGCTATGATCTATATCAATTAGGGTTACAAATAGATCTTTGTTCTCTTCTTCTGTTTTTTTTTTTGAAGATTTTTTTATTAGGTGAAAATTTTGACTCTTCCCATTCTTCTATACTTATGGGTATTATTGTGAAATTCTCACTCTTTTTTTTTGTTGAATTTTTTTAAACAATTCAGTACATCTTCTTTTTCTTTGAAAGTAAAGGTTATCTAAGCATTACCATTAAAAAATTCTTTTGTGTATAGTTGAAGTTCCTTTGATAAGCTGAGAGCATTTTAAAGATATGTTATTCTTTCTTTTTCACTTTCTCCTGGTATTCTGAATGTTAAGATTTCCAGTTTGTATGCTCTATTTTTGATAATGTGAAATAGATTAATACTAGTTGATTTTGATCTATTTTTAGTATTATAGAATTGTAGCTCTATGATATTATCTCTTTTGACTTCTTCTTAAATTTGCTTTATTTCCAATCAATCCTCAATCTCTTTATCACCTATTTCTATTTCAACATTGTTGGGGACTATCAAACTGTAATTTCTCTAAATCATAAATATAATATATAATTAAAAATTTGACAAATGTGTGAATTTTGATGAATGTCTAATGATTTTTTGAGAAAAATTTTAATGAAATATATAGTAAAAAGGGTACAGGTTATATGACAAATAATATTAAATTATATTATAGAAATTAATTAATGATTTATATAGTAGAAATTGATTGATAATTTATAATATTTATACCAAATTATATGATAGAAATTGGTTGACAATTTATTTATGTTATTAATATACCAAATTATTTATTTTTGATGAATGTTATACAAGTGATATTATGTTGAATAAATATTTTTTTACTTGTAGTAAACAAGGTATTAATCTGTTAATTATAAGCTACAGTATATTATTATTTTAAGATTTATTGTATTATTAATGGTTACTATTATGTGTAAGTATAAAGTGTAAACATGTAAACAAGATATTAATTTGTTAATCATTAGTTGTATTATTATTTTTAGATCTATTGTATTGTTGATAGCTACTATTATATATAAGTATAAAGTAAATATATGTAAACAAATTGTTTATTAGATATGTAAGTATATTGCTATTCAAACTGGCTGACATGACATGTTCACATTATATAATCTAAGATATGATATGTTGTTAAATAATTAAGGCTTGAATGTTCTTCTAGATGTTGTGGACTCTGAGCTTTAACTGATTTATTGGTTAAAATTATTGCCTATAGTACTTTTCTTAGTATCAAAAAGATATTAATCTATACTGACTTGGCTAAAAGCTTTGTGAAGTTGAGGTTGGGTTTTCAAGAACTTACTGTGAATCAGTTTTCTTAGAGTTTTCTTTTCTCTATAAAGAAAAATTATATTGTAATAGTTTTTCTCTAATATTTATCCTATAATTATTATTACAAAGAAATATAGTATTTTTGAAGCTTGATAGCAAACTATTGTTATTTTTAGATTATATATTTTTTAAATATTGAAGGTTGGCTTCTTGGTTTTTAAAAATATTATCAAAAAATAAAATTTTTATGAAAACTGGAGATTAGTGGAAAGAGTTTTTTTTTTTTAATTCCTTAATATGAAATTTATTTATTTATTTTTTTTTTTTTAACCTACAATCATATTACAATGGCATGTCTTTATTGAGATATTGAGAAATATCTAAATATTTTACAGACTTTCACAAAGCAATTAACTCGTCATTGTATATTATTAGTTAAAAGACTACATTACTTAAAAAATATGGGGAGTCCACTAAACTAGTTCAGACTAAACAAAACTAAGTCTAAACTAGGTACTCTAAATCAGATTTAGGAAACAATATTTCACTCTCCTGGTAGCTTGGCAATAGTACCTCTAAGTCAACTAGGGTCATTACCAATAGTTTGTCACTGTAGATTATCCCGAAAAATAATGAATTGCTAAAGTTGATACTGGAAAAAAGGGAAGGGGGGATGCAAATCAAAGCCCTCCAAAAGGTTCTTGCTCTATTTCACAGTTTTCTCTCGAAAGGGATTTGCCTGATTGAAATATTTTCTAAATTTAATAACATTTGAGAAACTTAGCCATTCTTAAAAGTGACTTTAAGAAGAATGTTTGAGGAACTTATCATTTTTTCAATATATGGATTTGCTTATTACTAGTAAGGCCAGTGCAATATTATGGAAGAGTTTGCCTGACTGAGATAGAAGCTTGGAGATCTCAGCTTTTATCCAAGAAAGTCTTTTCACTACCTGAGGAACTTAATGAGAGATGAAAGTTAAATCTTCTTTTCATACCTGTCACTTGCCTTTCGATATCATAATTGTTTCCTGAAGATTAAACATACACAATTGAAAGTGACACTTTTTCTAGAACTTTCTTTCCTACATCATCAATGATGTATCAAGACATGTGAGTGTAACTAATAGGAGCTTGTTTATATTCCAAAAACTGACATGTTTCATATCAACCAATCACTTTTGGTGAGGATTTGTGTTATCAAAAATTCAGGGTCAAACTGAGGTAGGCAAAATTCTTCAGAAAACTATAAAAGCAATAGCTCTAAGAGGCCCACAAGTGACTGAAAGGTGAAAAATAAGTCCTTGTGTCATCAAAAATCTCTATATACCTTCTACTTCAAAGGTTAAATAGGTCTTCAGGTACTACACAGTCAGTTCTTCTTCCTTTGAAAACTTTTTTGCCATTGTATCAAAGGTATTGCTTGACTTTTCTTGGTCACTAAGAGTCAAGTTTTTGAGTGAAGAGGTTTATAAACAATAGGGAAAGGGTAGAAGTG
Organism: Acaulospora colombiana; assembly: GCA_910592055.1. Taxonomy (NCBI): domain Eukaryota; kingdom Fungi; phylum Glomeromycota; class Glomeromycetes; order Diversisporales; family Acaulosporaceae; genus Acaulospora; species Acaulospora colombiana. Next base: position 7,610 of record CAJVPT010003661.1, read on the forward strand.
ACTCTTGAAGTTATACGTCAAATTGTTTTAAAGAAAATATTAAGACTTTATTAGCAAGGAAGTATAAAAACTTCTTGTAAACATCTTTTTTGTGTGTGGTCAGAGGATTAGCAGAAAGAGTTTTTTTTATAAAAATAATAATATAAATATTAAATATTGTAAGTAATATTAAAACAAGTTATAATATCTTAAACTTTTATTTTAAGATAATATATTAAAAAATAATAATAGAAAGGAAAGAAATTTTTTTAAAAAAAAACTCTTTTTCACTTGCATCAAATTTTTAAAAATTTCTTTTTATGATAATAACTCAAAATATTGAAAAAAAAATAAAACACTCACAACAAGCTTCTCCAATCAATATGTTAAGAAAGTTAAATAGAGCAAGGGACCCAATGGTCAGCTATATAGACAAAAATATTATCATAGATAGTCACAAAATCTTCAAACTGCTCTTGAAAACCAAACTTGCAAACAAGTTCAATTCTCTAACTGGTACAAAAAAAAAACTGAATGATAGTTGGAAAGAAGAAAAAAAAAGAGACATCAAAGAACTTTCAGGTTAATATATAGAATTCAAAAATTATGAAACTAGAAATCATGAAACAAGACAAGAATCCAGATCAAGAGATGGATATCTCAGCCACCTTATTACAGTAGAGAAAACAGTTACCAAGATCAGATCAATTTTATAAATAATAGTAACTTCAATAATATTAATAACAAGAGAGAGAAATGAGAATCTAAGGAACTATAATAATATTACCTTAAACAACTTCAGCTATGATAATTATTTAGAAAAGATAACAAGAGAAACAAAACGAGTAGGCATCCAAAAGAATCACAATACACTCCATCAAAGCAAGGTATTTATTTAGCTAAAAGTAGTATTAGGTATTTTAATTGAAGATAAATTCAACTATATTTATAGTAAATTAAAATACTTAACAATCCTGAAACATATTTATACAGAAAACCAATTAGATTATTAACAATCATAGCCATTTTTGACAGCTACCATAAGACTATTGCTATATGTGAGATTCAAATTATTGATAATAAAATTTCTAATTTTAGACTAGTACCTAAAATTGATACTACTAAAGGTAAAACCTGTTCCATTAAAGTCTAGGATATCCTCAACCACTTTCAAAAAAAATATTGTCAACCTCTTTCAGGACAAAATATAAATCAAATACATTATTTTACAATTAGCAGGAAAAGCTAAATTTGAAACAGTCCAGTTTAAAATAGCAACTATATATAAGGAACTAGTCCAAAATAGACCATCTATAAGGATACTATTTATATAAGAATATTTCCATTAATCAGAACTCATATTATAAGAAAAAAAAGAACTAGTACAGCACAATACTGACAAATATTCCATAGAGAACATTTGTGAATAAGCTAAAAGGAATTATTAAACAGAAAGAAGCTAAAGCTATTTATTTTCTTTAAATCATATGAATATAGTTTACTATTCTTTACTACAATAATAAGTAAAACCTGAATAGAACAAAAGAAACAAATCCTCATCTTCAAGATATAAAATTAATTTTAATAGCAAAAACAATCAAACTATACTTTGGCTGTAAAGCCTACAATTATAACTATATTCAATATTGTCATGGGCTAATCTGGTAAGTTCATTACTAATCTGTAACACTTCACGTAATCCAGAGGACTTACAAATACTTACAACTGATACAAATAAGATAACACCTCCTATAAAGAACACTTAGAAAAGGTAGAGACATGGTAATTGACTTGACTGAAGGTAAATATCTCTTTATTTGTATTCTGTTTCTTTGATATATCACTAACTCTTATTTCTATTCTCAATGAGGGCTGTTTTATAACACATTCAGCTCTGCCTTCTCAGCATATATTGGTAAACTATTTATACTTTTCTAATTAACAATGGACTATTTACTTTATAATCAGCTATGTTAACCCTAAACTCTATTAAGCTTTATATACTTTGTTAGACACACATAGTTTTCTTATCAGTACCCAAGCCTTATTTATAGTTTCTTACCTTGCGACACTCAATATTTTATATCAGACTTTTGGGTTTTGAATTTTAGACCATTACATATAAATCATGTCATTCACATGACCCAAACAATATGTAACAGCAAAGAAAAGCATAACACAAAAAGAAAGAACTAATAGATTCGGACAGTCAAAACAGGTGCCTAACAATAAAAAAGAACCCCTCTTCACCAAACAAGGTAGAAAGCCAATAGTTAGGACCCATATTATGGAATATGAATATACTAGTATAGTCAGAGAAACTTACTTAATAATAGATATAAGCAATATGTTAAAGATTCTCAGACAACTACAAGCAGATATACAAGCTATCAAATATTAAGTACATATATTAAATAAAAGATTCTCAACAATTGAAGCAAATCTTTATATCAAAGTCAAAAGACTAGCTATCATTGACTCTTCCTCATAAAATAAGTTATTTCTAAGAAGCTGAGCTTTAAAACTCTATTATCAAAAAGAATGTATAATAAACAGTAACAAGAATGATAAATAAAAGAATCAATTAAATAAAATTCTTGATAGTATCAACTATAAAAGAGATAATGGACTGCCTAGACATATCTATTTGCAAAATAGATTATACTGAACTGACATCTTCCTTTTTCCTAAACAACTATAATTAGGAAACCTCCAGAAAACAAAGTCAATAATAGGCAAAATAAAGAAAATATCAATATTAATAAGCTATACAATACTTGAAAAATAGAAACTTTGAATATAAGAGGAATTAATATTGAAGAAGACAAGTTAGCAATACTAGAATACAACTAAAAACAACAAATAGACATACTGGAAATTACAAAAACCTGGCTATAAGGAACCAAAAATGGCATGATAAATAAGAAAAGTATTAAATATAATCAATAACATCAATATGAAAGTAGTATGGAACAGAAGTAAATATATTAATTAAAAAAAAGCATTATAAATGCCATCATATTTGAGAAATCTATCCACTGAAGCATTTCAGTAAATATGATATTCAAAGAACAAATTCAATATAGGATCTTAATATTATATAATATATCAGATGTATTAAATAAACAAGATAGAAACAAACTGATATAGTGATGAAAAGCAAAGATCAGTAAAGTAAAAAGCAAAAAAATATATATAATAGCAATGAGAGATCTCAATAAAGTAACAGATTATTAAAAAGACCATACATTAAGAAAAGTTAAAGGAAACAAACCCTAGTATCTTATTGATATATTAGTGGTATTTGATATAGTGAATATATACAAACAGGTCTATCCCCTCAAAATAAGCTACACATATAATAAATCCAAATCAAATTATAGTAGCATATATATATTTAATCCAATACAGTTATATATTATCAATACTGAATATATAAATATAGAAACAGTAATCTAAAATAATTACAAGATAGTAGTTATATACCTCAGTATACTGTATATCTTATGAAGCAAGCTATCAAAAAGAAAAAACAACAAGCAAAATAATATTGACTATATTAACTCAAGTTCTAAACAATAGGCAAGATTCACAAGGAAAATGGAGTAAAGTTCAAAAAATTTCATTAAAGACAATTCCAAAAAGATAGAGAAAATATAAAAACACTTCAAAAAATCAATAAAAATAATAGTAAAGATTTTTTTAAGAAAGAAGCATAAAAAGAAAAATACTGAAACAATATACAAATCCAAGTACAAGAAATTCATGCAGAAATCACTTAAGATTGATAGCCTCTATAGAAAATATATAATATGGCTAATAAACCTGAACCTTCATATATCTACTACAGAAACATAAATTATAAACCTAATGCAAGAAATCACATACCAAGGACATTATTAACAGAACACCCATTCTTTCAAAAGAATACAATAGGCAATAAAAAAGAGTTCCACAAATAGTTAATAGAGACAAATAAAATTGGAAAAATAGAAAAAAGATAGTAAAGGCTATAATTGAAAGAGAAAAAAAAAGAATAATTCAAAAACATATGAACACAGATACAAAAAACTAAAAGAATATTCAAAGAAAATGATCAACAGTATTCTGGAATAATACTTTAGATTCATTAATACACAAAGACTCATAGAATAAAAAATAATAGATAAAACTGAAATAATCACAGATTCAGTTATAATCAAAAATAAAATAAGAAAATACTTTTAGGAATAAATGAGACCCAGACAGATAATAAATATAAAGGACTTTTCACACTGGAAAAAGTAGTATAAATTCAAAAGAACAATACATAAGAGCTGGTTCAATAATGTGTTGTTCTAAGAAAAAAATCCAGTATTTCAAATCTTTCAGAAATTCCATATATACTTCTCAAAAACTTAGAAAAGAAGAAAATAAAGCTATTATAAAGATTTTTTAACAAAATTTTAAGAACATGCAAGAATCAAAAGACTGAAAGAAAGGAAATATATATCCAATATCAAATTCCAAGGATTGAATAGAAAACTTAATATTATCTATCCTATCACATTACTGAAAATAATAAGGAAAATATTTATGAGTATTCTAAATATAAAACTAGTAGTAATTTATATTAAACAAAAGATACTGTGCACTAATAATTGGAGAGATTTATCAGAAAGAAGTATATAAGAATTGATTAATATCCTTAACAATATCATAGTGGAAGTCGGAGAATACAAAAAGAAATCCAGATTTTTAGTCAAGATATAAGCAAAGCATATAATACAATGAACAATAACATACTAGTTCAGGTCCTCAGAAGAATTTAAATATCAGAAAAGATAATCAAGATACTAAACAACACACTAAAAAACAAAAACAATAGAATAATTATAGTATATAGTCTCACTATATAATATTAAGTGCATAATAGAATAGATTAAGGAGACACCATCTCTTTCTTTTTTTAAAAAGTATATTATAATTTATTATTATAAGAGATCAAAGATAAATATACTAGATACATAATGAAAATATAAGTTTTCCTGAATCATATATTATCAAGACAATAGAAAATAGTTAACAAAAAAATATGGCAAATAAATATTATAGCTGCAGCATACATGAATAATACCATATAGTTTGTGAATAGCAGATTAAATATATAAGCAGTAATAGACAAAGACTCAGAGTTCTTAAGGATAAATGACATATAGGTCAATAATGAGAAATCATCATTAATCTATATAATATGACCCCAAAACAAAGAGAGACAAGCATATTTATTTATTCTTTATTATTCAAATCATTAATAACTCAATAAAACATGAATTATATTCTTTAAACAAGATGAAGCAACAAGAATTCTTGGTTTATGGATAACAAAAGATGATAAAAAAGCTCGACATCACAATCAGAACACTAGTCTGGAAAAAATTATCAATAAGTAGATATGATATATTATCAACTAGACTCTTTTTCCAGTAATCAAATATCTCCTCAATAATCTTATCCTGTTAAAGAAAGAGTACAACAAGATTAGCAACAAGATAAATAAAATGTTTAAGCATATAGCTGGCTTATTCTCAACAACTTCAAACTATATTTTGTATGTTGACTTCAATTATAAACTATTTAATCTATGAGATAGACAAATTCTAACCAATAGACTAAATTGCCAAAATTTAACTGGTATCATTATACAAATTAGACTTCAACGACTTCAGAATAACTATTGATCAAATATTTCAATACTAATGAATAAGTTTTTCTTTTGGATCTAAAAAAGAAACAACCTTACAAATAATATTTTGAACATACTCAAATTATAAAAAATTATAATGGCACCAATAGAACATATATGTTGCAGAAAACCAGTTAAAAATAAAAGTAAGGCAATCAAAGAATTAGTTACAAAGGAATAGTACAACAAATAAAGAACCTCTCTTAAATATAAAAGAATAATATTCAAAGATCAACTATTGAATAATAGCAAAACAAGAATTCTATTATGCCAACAAATAAGAATGAAACTGAAAAAATAAGGCAGGATTTCCAAATGGTATAAGGATCTAAAAGAATTAATAATCTAACACAGTTGGAGTTAATAGCTAATAGAAAACTGTAACAATAGCAACCCTTTCATTAATATATTCTATTCAATTACTTTTGTCTTTTCAGCTCAATACCAATCAACTATCAAATGGTTAGCAACAAAGAATAATAGAGAAATAAAAATAATAAAGAAAAGGAAACAACTAGATAAACAAAGGATAGTAGTAAACTATATGATCAGGAACAAAGAGACCTCTTTGATATTCAAGTGCAAAGGCTATCTATTTAATAACTAAGAACTTAGAAAAAACTATAAGAATCAAAAAAATATATAATAAAGCAATACTTGATATGTTCAATAAACATTAAGATCAAAAAAGGCACAACTATAATCTTTTTAGGATAATAGAAAACAAATGCTAGATGACTTCCAATCAATGGACTACAATCATTTTCTCAAGAAATTAAACTCATAATAAGGAAAACCAGTATATAGTTCCCAAACATATATATACTTAGCATATATATAATATATAAAATATTAGAAAGTTATTTCATTATCATATATTTTAATTAAAGGAAAACTTTATTAAATGTATAGTAAACTAAAAGTAGACAACTCTGAGTTATCAATAAAAGAAAAAGATAGCTTTTAAATACATGTTTTTCAAATATATATAAATGTAATAAAAATACATAAAATAATATACATATAATCTTAGTGATTTTTTTGAAAGATTATATATATATAATTAATAAAAAAAAAAATTAAAATAAAGAACAATATAATAAAAACAATCATAATGAAACATAATGTTAAACAAATACATCTATGATACCTCTTGTTACCTATAAATGGTAAACACAACTATTACTATAAATCTATTGGTATTTGTCTACTATATATACTATTAGTAATTTAGGTCTTGCATTATCTCAAAGCCTCAATACTGAGGGGACTAAAAAATTCATTAGAACTCTTTCCACTGATCCTTTGACCACACATAAAAAAGATGTTCACAAGAAGTTTTATACTTCTTTGCTAATAAAGTCTTTTCACTTTCATTAAAACAACTTGAAGCTTGTCTTCATGCATCTTCTTTATCTTCCCTTACTTGTTTATAAACTCCTTTGAATAAAAACTTGAGCCTCTAGTGGCCTAAAAAGACTCAAGTACACACTTC
>CAJVPT010003662.1:0-14807 GCA_910592055.1 Acaulospora colombiana
CAGACAATGAAAGATAAGGGAACTCTGAGAAAAATCTCCAGGATAGGTCTTCAAAACTTACAAAACCTATTCTGATCTACCAATACAGTAACAACACATCTCACACAACCATTCCTCAAGGTTAGACAAAATCTGGATCATGACATTCTTTGAATACTAAGGAAATATAGTTTTCAATTTCAAATAGAGTCAAAGACTGAAACTCTCCAAAGAATAAAAAAGATAGACATTACAATAGAAGAAACAATACCAAGCTACATATATCATCAACACAAGCAAACATTAAAAAAACCCAACTTGATGTTTGTCGGGCAGGTTATTAACTCAATAGGAACATAAATACTATATTGGAGAGAGCTGGGAGCCATAAACAGAATAAAGAAAAGGAACACCCCAAAATAATACAAGGAAGTTACAGAGAATTTCATGATGTTAGCTAGTACACAAGACAGAATATAAGATGAAACAAGTGATCACTAAACCTATGAGCAAGGTAGACCACTGTCAATGACAAACTCATAAACCACACTGGGGTACAACACTCAAGCAGGATGAAGAAGTCATCAGCAAGAAAAAACGCAATGACAGTTTCAACACAGTAGTTTACAAACACTACTCAAGGGTAAGTGAATAGTTACCACTAGAAAAATGCACTAGGTACCATTTAGATGAAGAAAGAGATACATCGGCAGAAACCTGCACATTTGCAATAAAAAGATAGCACATAATACAGGTTCCAATAGAAAAGACAAGCATCTCATCAAAGGAAAATAAGAATAGAATGGTAAGTACTCTACAATATAGGATGTCGTGAGGCTCCACCAAGAAAGAGCTAAAAGATCTCACCAAAATCCTCCAATTGGATCAAACATTACCATTAATGGTAATAAACAGTAGCAACTTAGGAACTATAAATATCAATAAAATCTTTAGGCTAAGCAGAAAAGAATTGAACACCCTGACAACAATTCAACAATGACTGAAAAACTGTTAACATGCTATTATATACATAGATAGGTAGTATCAAACCATAGTAACAGACCTCACATGGGACTCAGATTGATTATAGAAGATAGTGAAGGAACTGAACACATATTTCAAGGACAAATCAACTGCATGTCTTATCGACAAGGGCAAAACTAATAGCCATAACTACAGCAATAAGCACTCTGAACAAAGACATCATAGTCGATCTATACATGGACAACCAAACTGTAATAACAAACATAACAGAAACTATAGATGCCAATAGATCCAAAGTAAGAAAAAAAACCAAACTAGGCAATCATAGATACCTTTATATATATCAGGAAACAACAAAATCTAAAAATCTCAATTCATAAAGTAAAAGTATATATGAATATTCCTCTCAATAAGAAAGCAGACAAACTAGTCAGGATTGATCCTATCTCCACAAAATGAAACCAAACCGGAAACTCATCAACATGAGATGACCTCACAAATGAACAGACCCGATAAATATAATCTGGGATAAAACACAAATAGATATACCATGCAGAGAACTAGTGAAACAAGTTAATAAAACTATCAGGCTAACCAAATGGAAGCTATTGAATAGGACACAAAACTGATTCATAGAAAAAGGCTACAGAAACATCTACTGGAAGCACACATTCAACAGCATTCACCCGTCTGAAATGAACAAACATGTAACTTCACATAGAGATCCTCACATGAGAAAGTTCAATTTCAATCTCTGGTATGAAGAACTCCCGATTATGACAAAGTTTTATAATAGATATCCACTAATCTACAAGGATGTCAAATGTCACAAATGTAGTAAAGTCGAGGACACCACACACCTATTCCTATGTAGCAACAATACAGAAACACTAAGGAATAACTTCCACGGATTCTCATAAAATACGCATTAACACACATCCAAAAAGGATACAAAAAAAGCTTCAAGAAGGTTCTATACAGACAAATACAGCTGGCAAACCCTAGAACCTTCAAACTACTGATCCAATGAGCAGTATTGAAAGAAATACCAGAACACTTAACTCAATAATAACCAATGATTTCAGAGTAACAGAAACTATCATGAACACAATAAGAGAATGGAAGAAGCTTTTATATGATATATGGACAAACAGATGTACTGAAATATATAACCCGAAGAACGTACAAGGACCTACCAAATGGCACAGATATAAAACAAACAAGGCACAGAAAACTATAAGCCATATTGACCCGATTATTCTACAACAATTTCTTTTAAATCTAACCAATATAGTAAGCAGATATATTAACGAGTATATAAAATATCAGACTAATATTCTCACCATTTTATCCTTTTATACAACAACTAGAATGACCTTGGCATGTTAGTTTCTTCTCTCAAGTAAAGAAAGGACAACAGGCCATGAGGTAGCAGATAGCTTATTGAGTTTTATTATTACTGAATATATATCTCTGTACTGCATATATCCTATATAAATATAATTTGGAAAAAATAATAAAAAAAAAAATAAAACAAAATCTTATATATTTAATTTATATTTAATTAATATTTAATATATTATTTAAAAAAAAATTCTTTCTTGAAAATTTCAAAATTGTAAAAATTTCCTTTTTAGACAAAAAATATAAAAACTCGTCCCCAGCTATAAAAGTAGTGCCCCAAGCAACATGGCCTCCACAAGGCAACTGAGAAGCCTGGTAAGGCAAACAATACCAGAGTATAATATTGATAGACTAAGCAAGAGCAACAGCAGAATCTTAAAAGTGAAAGTGACAACACCGACATCTCAACTCAAACATACCCCCTCGGAACCAGATTAGCTCTCTCCAAGAAATCAATAGACAAAGGAAAAGGGAAAGAAAAGGAAAACCCAAGGACACAAGCAGAAGAAATAGAAACAGAAGAAGCAATTCAAGTGGTGAAAAATATAAAAAATATCACCAGCAGCAGAATGTTATCCTCTATCACGATCAAAGTATTAGAGGACAGAAACACCACAGAGCCCCAAACATAAGACAAGCAACCTGGCATCACTAATCAGACATTCTATAGCTATAGGGACCAAACAGATATACAGAAGAGACCATTTACATCACAAGACACTTAAGACAGACAAGCTTTTCCCAAGCCATGAAAAACATATATTGATCCAGACCTGGTATTAGAACAAACCACTGGGGAAAAAACTGAACTTGTGAAACAAAAAATGGGACACCTCTCTTCCCTGAAGTATGTAAGGATTGAATACCCAATTGGAAGACTGCAAATCACAACTATTTTTAGTAATCAGGAGGATGCACACAAAGCCTGCACAATAGAACTCACAGACTATGAAAGCACCAAATTTAGAATGATCACCCCATTAGGTTCACAAGACTGCAACTCCTGCATCATCAGGGTATAGGATATTTCCCAACACTTTAACAAAACGGACTTGGCAGAGTTCTTTAATAAACAAATCAGCATCGATTACATTACCTTGCAAAGAGCAGAGCCCTTCCAGACAGCAAACATAATGTTCTCCAACACATCAGATTACGTAGAAATTAGTCAAGACTGGACTTTTACAAAAGGACTTTACTCATGCAGAATATTTCCCTACTACAGAACACGTGAAATTAAAGAACAAAGGGAATTCTTCAATGCTACACATATCTCTCTGCCTCCAGACACAATGGCAGCAAACCTGGCAGTCACAATCATGAGTATCAAGGCCAAGTCAGCATACATTCCAAGGAAAAACAACAATCAAGCCAAGAGATTTGCAGTCCTTATCTTTCAATTTAAAAAAGAGATGCAAGAAGTGAAATCAGTAGCCCTTGTGATTTAAGAAATCCAGACATAGTAGGTAAATCAAGAAACAAGACTATGTCTCATCTGCAGCTCACCTGAACATAATATGTACATATGCCCCAACAGCTCTGTACCTCTCTCTCCAAGACAACACACCAACAGATTCAACAACCCAAGGATACCACTATCACCTAGCTATAGAACAGACCTCAATCACACGAGTCACAGGAACTCCAGTATAGGAAACTTGAGAAGCTACGCAAATATCCTGAAATACGGAAAGAATTTTGATAACAACAACCATGATGACAACATTTGGCAAGCCCTATCAACAATCCAGAAGGAAATCAAAGAGATGAAAAAATCTCTCCAAAACCTGAATAAGAGAGTAGATGCCTTAGAACAAGAATGTGAAATAGATACCCAGAGAGCATAGATGAACTTATGGAAGAGCTAGAAGAAGTCACACCTACAGAAAGTGAAGTGCAAGCAGCAGGAATAAACAACAAGATCCAAGACATCAAAAAAATATAGTGTTATGGGTTACGTGGGTGCTATGATTTATGCATAATAGTCTAGAATCCAAAAACTTAAAAGTCTGGCATGAAATATTGAGTGTTGCAAGGTAAGAAACTATAGATAAGGCTTGGGTATTGATATGGAAACTATGTGTATCTAAAAAAGTATGGAAAGTTTAGCAAAGCTTAGGGTTAGTATAGCTGATTATAAAGTAGATAGTCCATTGTTAGTTAGAAAAGTATAAATAGCTTACCAATATATGCCAAAAAGGCAGAGCTGAATGTGTTAGGAAAACAGCCCTCCTTGAGAATAAAGATAAGAATTAGTGAGATATCAAAGAAACAGAATGCAATAAAGAGACACTTACCTTCGGCCAAGTCAATCACTATGCCTTTGCCTTTCCTAAGTGTTCTTTATAGGAGGAATTTTCTTCTTTATGAGTATTCATGAGATGACTGGATTATGCGAGACACTATGGTTTAGCGATGAACTTACCGGTTTAGCCCATGACAATAGGAAGCATATCAATAACAGCTCAATAATGGAAGAAGCAATCAATCTCTTTAAACTATCTCAACAGACAGTCTCACCAGGGCACAACCCTTCCCAATAATATGATCAACATGACCCAGCAGAACCCCTAGAGGGGAAAAAGTTATAAAATAGACAATACAATCCCAAATTTCCCAGTTCCTTATGAACAGAAGATACAAAACAATAGCAAACACATAAATAAAAACATTACACACCTCAATAGAACTGCAACAACCAACCATCCAGTCTGAATAATTGTGACACACAATATAAGAGGCATAGTAGAGGAGAATAAATGGAAACTATGGATAAAATACTATTCAGAAAATAGATGAAAATAGTCATTTCAATAAAAACTAATAGAGACATAAATCAGATCAAACATTGTAAACAACCAGGATATCAATTGACAACTTCAGTGAATCCAAGGAGAAAGATTGAACATGGGGTATGCATAGCAATACATAAAGACATCGTATGCAGAATATACAAGAAACAAGAAATTAAGGGATGGACTATAGCAATAGACATGGCATTTCCTGGTAAACACAAGATAAGAGTATAAATGTGTATCTCCTATCAAGAAATGTTGACAGGGAAGAAAAATTTACAATAGAAAGCACCATAAAGAAATGGATAACACAAGCAGAAAAAGAGGGAACACACATAGTAATAGGAGTCAACTTCAATATCACACCCAACCCCTTTATCGACAAATGACACACCCTTAAGAAACTAAACAACTACCAATCAAAGTCAGACTTGCTGGACTGGCTAATTACCAAGAACTTTACAGACACATTTAGAGTACACAATACAACACAAGTGACATATACATGGGAAAACAGTAGAGAAGCAGCCAGTAGGATTGATCAAATATGGTATAGCCCACAGAACACATGGCAGTCCAGAGATTCCCATATAATAAACTATCCAGACTCCCTGAACAAAAGCGATCACAGGATTATGATAACAAGAATCGAAGTATGGTAGCTGGAGAAGCAAAGGAAACAAAACTTTCACATATGAAATCGCAAGTACAATTGGCACAAGACAGACATAAAACAATGGGAGAACTTTAAAGAAGAAATCGAATCAAGGCTACAAGAGGAAAACACGAAGGAACAAGAAATCATAAATGATCTATGGAACAGGTTCAAACAATATATAATGGAAGCAACAAACAAATACATTCCTAAAATAAAAAACTGAAAAAGAAACAAGAAACCAGGAAAGCCCCCAACAATGTACAGAAAGATTGTAAATATTTAAATTCTATTAGAAAAGTTCTAGAGAAACATTGACACACCTAATGCACAAACTGAACAACTGATCCAAAAACAAATAAACAAACTACAGGAATTCTTTCCAGAGCTAGTAATAGAATTAAAAGAATGGCAAGCAAAGCACTCCCAGAACTATACAGTCCAGTGGAAGAAAATTTGTAAAGAATATATAACTAAATACAAGACAGCAGCCAAAATAATCATCAGATACCATAGGAATAAAGAAATCCAACAAAACATAATGAGAAGGTAACAATGGTTACAGGACAACAAAAAACAAATGATAAATAGCATCCTAGGAAAACCTAACAGAACCATAGTAACAGACAAGATCATTATAGAGGAAAACAATCAGATAAAAATCATTACAGATCCAGAGGAGATCAAATAGAAACATCAGAGCACTTCGCAAAATGGATCCAGTATAGAAAAACCATATCAGTAGAAAGCACATCCAGATGGGCACAGCAATACTCACCAAATAAAAGGATTCAAGAAAAAGGATATGATGATCTCACCAAACACATCATCATACAAGAACTCAAAAAAGCAATAAAGGATAGGAGCTCCAAATCAGCATCAGAATTAGACAATATCCCCTATATAGCTTACAAACACTTCGGACCTAAAACACTTACATGGCTTACTAAATTCTACAACAAGATCCTTAAACAAGATGAAACATCAAGAGAATGGAGCACAGGACACATATACCTAAAAATAGATCCCTAAAGAAGGAGGCAGGGATATAAATCAAATGTCCCTCACTAAATAACATTAAAATTTTTAAATTAATAACTATAAAAAAACTACCCACAATTGTTCTTCATTATCTAAATCATTGATTTATAGCATTTCCTGACTTTTGTCCCTATTAAAGTGAAGAGCTATGAATTTTGTCCCTCAAAAAAGAATATAAGTGATCTGTGAAATTTTATATACTAAATACTTTAGGGACCCATCATTACATATACTCCATACCAAAACCTATAGAATGACACAATAGAATCGAGATAACCAGATTCATCACCCTTTTTATAGCAGGAAGGAAGATATTTACAAAGATTATTAGTGATTACTTATCCCAAATCTGCAAAAGGCACAATATCCTCAATAAGTCCAACTGGACAGCTCTACTAGAAAGCAGCATACAGGGTCCCATTCACATAACCAACTTATGTATAGAGCAAGTATGCAGAAAGAAGAGAAAATTATAGATCCTAAGTCAAGACATGGCAAAGGCTTTCGATTCAGTCAACATTAAAATGTTGGAATATGCAATGAGACATATCAAGATATTTTCAAAAATAATTAATATCATTTAAGACTTACTCAGAGGAAGAGAGAACCAGGTCATAACAATGCATGGACTCAATTCATATTATAGAGTACTAGATAGAATTAATTAGGGAGACACAATATCTCCTTTGCTATGGCATATATTCTATGACCCCCTCCTAACTGAAATCAACAAATCTGGAAGGGAATACAGGTACACAACGAAATCCAGAGAAAACATCAATGAACCAAATGAGGAGAAACACTTAGAGGTAAAGGCCATTGCATACATGAATAACACGACATGGGTGGCAAACAACCTGGAAGAAATTCAAAAGACTCTAGACATTGCCACAGAGTTCTTCAACCATAACGATATTGAAATCAACAACCTAAATCATAATTAATCATCATCAACAAGCTGCCTAAAGATTTTGAGAGAAGCTTCAAGCTCAAAGGAGTAACAATCAGAGGTAGCAAGCCAGGAGTATTAATGAAGATACTTGGAATATGGCTGGACAGCTCAGGGAAAAAAAAGTATCAAAAGTAGCTTATAGGAGAAAAAGTTAAGAAAACCAGCAAACTAATCAGCTGGAAGGCAACCGCAGACAAGCAAATAAGATATATAATAAACCATGTACTCATATAATGCATAGAATACTTGCTCAATGATATGGTACTTCCTGAAAGTGAATGCAACTTCCTGATGGGTAAGATCATGAAGAAGTACAAACACAGGTGTGATCTCACTAACACAACCCCCAACACTCTTCTTTATAGCTACACAGAGCATAATCTGAACAATATATGAGATAGGCAATTGCAACTTCACTCAAGAACATGGTCACAAAGGATGAAAGATGAGAGAACCCTAGGGAAAATCTCCAGGATGGGACTCCAAAACCTACAAAACATATTCTGGTCTACCAATGCAGTGACTACACATCATACCCAACTATTTTTTAAGGCTGGATAAAATCTGAACCATGATATTCTCTGGATATTAAGGAAACACGATTTCCAATTTAAACTAAAATCAAGGACTGAAACCCTCATAAGGATACAAAAGATCGACAATTCAATCAAAGAAACAATACCAAGTTTACTATACCACCAGTATAGGCAGACTTTAATAAAACATAATCTGATGTTCATCGAGCAGATCATCAACTCAACAGAAACACAACTATTATATTGGAGAGAATTGAGTGCCATAAACAAAACTAAGAAAAGTAACACCCCAAAATGTTACAAGGAAATCATAGAAAATCTCACAAACCTAGTTAGTATACAAGATAGAATAAAAGATGAAACAAGCAACCACTGGCCCTACAGTCAAGGCAGACCCCTGATAATATAAAACCCACATAAATCATATTGGGGAGCAACTTTAAAGCAGAATAAGGAGGTTATAGGTAGGAAAAAACGTAATGATAGCCCCAACACAATAGTTTACAAACACTACTCAAGGATAGAAGAGCAATCACCTCTGGAAAAATGTATTAAATGTCCTCTAAACTAGGGAAGAGACACACTGGCTGAAACCTATACATTCACAGCAAAAAGACAGCACATAATTCAAGTCCCAGTAGAAAGGACAAGTATTTCATCAAAGGTAAACAAGGACAGCTTCACAAATACCTTACAATGCAGAATGTCTCCAGGTTCTATCAAGAAAGAGTTAAAAGATCTTACCAAAACATCACACCCTAACCAAACCTTATCACAGGTTAAAATAGATAACAGTAATACAGAGACAACAAATATCAATAAAATCTTCAAGCTAAGCAGAGAAGATTTGAACATCCTGACAACAATCCAATAACAACTGAAGAACTGCCAAAATGTTATAATATATACAGACGGATCAGTGTCAAACCATGGCAACAGACCACATATGGGACTCGAATGTATCATAAAAGATAGGAAAGGAACCGAACGCACATTCCAGGGACAAATTCAACTTCACACCTCCTTCACAAGGGCAGAACTGATGGCTATAACCATAGCAATAAGCACCCTGAGCAAAAACATCACAGTTGAACTGTATACTAACAGCCAAGCCACAATAGTAAACCTAATAGAAGCTGTGGATACCAACAGACTCAAAATAAGGGAAAAACCAAACCAAGCAATAATAGACACATTCACCTATATTGAGGAATAACAAAGTCTAACCATCTCAATTCAAAAAATAAAGATACATACGAGCATCCCTCTCAATGAGCAAGCTGACAGACTAGCTAGGATTAATCCCACTTTCCCAGACATGAAACTTAACTAGAAAATCATCAACATAAAATGACCTCACAGATGATTAGCACCAATAAATATAGTCTAGGATACAACTCAGATAGACATACCATGTAAAAAACTGATGAAACAAGTTAACAAAGTTGTCAGGCTAATCAAATAGAAATTATTGAACAGGACACAAAACAGTTTCACAGATGAAGACTATAGAAACATCTACTGGAAGCACACATTCAACAGCATACATCTATCTAAAATGAACAGATGTGTAACCTTACATAGAGATCACTATATGAGAAAATTCAGCTTCAACCTTTGGTATGAAAAGCTCCCAACCAAAACCAAGCTACACAACAGATATCCGCTGATCTATAAGGAGACTAAATACCACAAATGCAGAGAAGTTGAGGACATCATGCATCCATTTCTGTGTAGCAATAACATTGAGACATAAAAAAGAAACTTCCTCAGGATCCTTATCAAATATGAATCAACACAAATCAATAAAAAACACAAAAAGAGCTTCAAGGAGGTTATATACAGATGAATACAGCTAGCCAACTCCAAAATATTCAAACTCCTTATCCGAGGAGTAGTACTAAAAGAAATACTAGAGGTACTTAATTCAATTATAACCAATGATAACAGAGTGACAGAAATAGTTATGAATACTATAGTAGACTAATCAGTGAGTTTGTCATTAATGACCAAAAGCTCGTATAACCTGCAGATAGAAGAGTCCATCCTTCTATTACACACACAAAACATAATATCAAAATCCAGACAGAGGCATAAAAAGATTTGTGCGAGTCTCAAGATAGTTTTCCCTAAAACTACTTATAATTTCACTGTTATAACAATCTATTTAAAAGATTCATCCTAAGATTTGTCTCTTTATTAAGTCATTGAAGAAAGTTACATTTATACATTTTTATATATAGGGCTATTATATAATTACTATGTCTATTCTAGTATTATGTTATGCATAAATTGCTTCAAGATCAGCTAATTTTTTATTATCTCAGCCTATAGTTTTTTACCTTTTTGATGTGAATAGATTGTTCATGCATTCTTCTAGCTTGCAAGGGATATGGTGATAGTCAACAATTAATTGTTTCGCATAAGCTTCTGTCATGTCATAATTGTCAGTCACGTGACCATGGTGAAAATTCCAAACTTTGTTTGGCTTCTTTGGTCTTTAACAATATGATAAGAGAATAGAATAAATTTTTATATGACATATGGACAAACAGATGTGAAGAAATCCATAATCTGAAGAATCCTCAAGGACCCACCAAGCATTACAGACATAAAATGAGCAAGATACAAAAAACTACAAGTTACACAGATCTGATCACAACACAACAATTTCTTCTAAATCTAATTGGAATAGTAAATAAATACATTAACAAGTACATAAAATATCAAACTAACATCTTTTTTATCCTATCTTTCTATATGACAACTAGCATAACCTTAGCATGTTAGTTTCTTCCCTCAAAAGGAAGGGCAATAGGCCATGAGGTAGCATATAGCTTATCGAGTTTTACTATTACTAAATATACATCCCTGTATTGCATAAATCCTGTACAAATGTAATTTAGAAAAATAATAAAACAAGGCTAAGCCAGTTAAAAAAAAAAATTAATATATCATTTAAAGCAAAATTATTAAATAATTTAAATTTTTAATTTAGTGATTAATTATGGTTTAATATTATATAAATAATTTTTTTATGCTTTGGACTCTAACAGTAATTATTCATCTAGTTTATTATATAGCACTATACTATTTTATTAAATAATTAATCATATTTATTTTTTATTAATAAATTTTTTAATATATTATAAGTAGTAAAATTTAATAAACTAAATTTTATCATATGTTATAGCACTATAGTATAGTATGCACTATACTGTACTATAAAATTATTATATAGTATAATGCCCATCTCTAGATAGGACTATATTCATATTTTCAGGAGTTGTTTCAAGAAGATTATCCATAATTTAATCAATAATAGTATTTATTTTGAAATTGTTGCACATTTTTGAGATCTTAAAATAGTTTACTGGGGAATAAAGAAAAACCTTGTCTATTTACATTCATTAAAACTTGTTTTGTGTTTCTAATCTTTATATGTTTGTGTGATATATTTAAGGATCAATCTTTTGTATTTTTAAAATAATATATTTGATCTATCATAAGCAAATTTATCATACCAAGAGTCTACAAACAAAAATATATTACCACCACTTCCTCTTCTTTCTGGGAAACCAGAAGCTCCCAACCCATTGATAATTGTAACTTGTTTTGGGAAAACCTTTCTCTTAAAGAGGAGGTAGAGAACTTGCATTACTGGTTTGATAGGCTTCAAGAAATTAATTCTGTCTTGTGTGACAAATATAAAAGCCTTTCAGCAGACCTTCAGGACATGATTGGTTACTGCTATTACCTTACACATATAAATCTAAAAAAAGAAGAATAATAATTTTTATCAGCAGATTCATTTACTGGAGTAACTTCTTCAG
The DNA here is from genome assembly GCA_910592055.1 of Acaulospora colombiana. Classification (NCBI taxonomy): domain Eukaryota; kingdom Fungi; phylum Glomeromycota; class Glomeromycetes; order Diversisporales; family Acaulosporaceae; genus Acaulospora; species Acaulospora colombiana. The sequence continues at coordinate 12,180 of CAJVPT010003662.1, forward strand.
TTGTAGGACATGGAAACTCCTCCTCATTGAACAGTGCTTTCTTTTATATGCCTTATTAAGTTTGTTTCTTTATATATGTTTGATTACTAAGACCATATAGTAACAATTGTGATGCTCTCTAGGCTGGCTGAAATAGTGATGCAATTGCTCTCTGAACTGCTACTATTTCACTATATCTTTTCTTTATTTTTTCTTAAATGCTTTAAATTCTTTTAGGTTTTCTGTTTGGATAACTCAAATAGTTTTTATTGACTAGATGATGACTCTAGTGACTGATAGTCTTGTAAAACAATTTATAATACTTTTCAAAAGATAGGTATTAATAGGAGTAGCCAGTACTTTTTCATCCAAAGTTCTTAGCTGATAGACATCATTTGCAAGAATATTGTAGATATAATAAGGTACTTTCTATTTTGGTTTCAATTTTTCTGTGAAATGTTTATCTCATGCAATATCATATATTAATATTTTATCACTTATTTTAAATATTGGTGCTAGATTTTTCTTTTGGTCATGATACTCTTTCTGTTTTTGTTGGCTTCTCTGTATATTATGCCTAACAGCTTATTTTTCTTGTGGTAGTTCTTCTATCAGAGTGAACAGTCATAATAGGATGTCTTATTTAATTACTTCATCCATTTCTATAGGAGAAATTTGGGATTTTCATCTATATATCAAATAAAATGGAATCATTTTTGTGAAGGATTGTTTAGCTATTCTATAGATAAATAATACTGGTGCAATATAGTTATCCCAATATTCTTGTTCTTTTGTTAGTTTAAACAATACTTCACATAAAGTTCTATTTAATCATTCTACTAGTCCATTAGCTTAGGGATGGTATAGGTAGATAATAAATAATGTATTTTGAATTTCTTTAATAAATTATCAACTATTTCATTTCTGAAATGAGTTTTTCGATCTGAAAGTATTAATCTTGGGCATCCATGTCTACAAATAAGGGTTTGATATAAGAATTCAGCTACTCGTTTTTCTATTGCTTTTGAAATTGCCTTAGCTTCAGGCCATTTAGTAAAATAGACTGCTGCTATCACAATGTATCTGTTGCCTTTTTTCATGTATAGTAAAGAACCAACAATGTCTATTCTGACTTTTGAAAAAGGTTCTTCAACAAGAATGGGTATAAAGGACCAGATATTCTATATTTTTCTTATCTTTGATATTTATTACATGATCTGATATAATCTTTTATGTCTTCAAATATTTGTGGCCAGAAATATTGGGTTCAAACTTTTTCAAACACCTTATCAACACCTAGATGTATCAGTAGGATGGTTATGCAATAGATATAGTACTTGTTCTATTTCATGTTTTTGTAAAACTTTGAGGAATTGGTTCCATATTTTTTTTTTTTTTAACTATAACCCGCAGTCAGGCCAGCAAGGTGTGTTTATTAATTTTTAAGAAAACCAATGTCGATACATTGGGCAATTATATCATGGCTAAACTAAATCTCATACTGACTCACTCGTCAATAGCTTTCAGTTCTCAAAAGAGCTTAAGCCTTTAAGTGCAACCTTGGGAACAATATTTTGCTCCGGAGAAGTTTTGGGTAAAGACCCTCCTGACCTATCCATCATTGCTAGCAGGTTGCCACTGCCAATTATTCTCCAAGGAACTGAATTCAAGAAACTACTAAAGGGGAAAGGGAAAATAAAAGAAAAGAGAAATCTAAAAATGTGCAAACGCACTACATGAAGAGAAAAAGAAAAAAAGAAAATAAAATGCTCCATATCTTCCAAAAAACCTCCCCTAAAAAACCTCTTCTCATTAGGAGTCAACCCTTCTGGAATATTCTTCTTCTTTTTGACCGTCTGAGGAACTTATCCATTCGTGATTTTGATTATTTTCTTGCAACCGTCTGAGGTACTTATCACCTACTTGAATCCAGCACCTTGCTTGTCACTTTCTTTCTTTCGGTATTGATTTTTTCTCCACCCGCGTAGACCTAATGACTTATAGTGGACCCCAGGTTCTTATATGGCCCTTCAGTCATATTGTGTAACTACCGATATCTTCCAGCAACCACGCCTAGTTAAAGGAATTTTACTGGTGAGCATCTTTCATTGCTCAAAAAGTCAGATTCCCCAATAGTCTTTTTGCCTTGCAATGGTGTGAGAGTTGAAAAGAGCATAGGGATCCTCGTCAATTATGATATTATTATACAATGTCTGGGAAAATGCATTCTCAATCCTAGAAAAGGGTAGTGGTTCACATTCTTCTGCTTTTCGGTCTTATTGCTTGACTGGGATAAGGAAATAACCTTCTTCGTATACTTTGCCTGACCGGGATAATAAGAAGTTGAAGACCTCAGCTTGAACAAATAACTGCCTTTTCACCACCTAGGAAATTTAGTGCCTGTCCTAATGGCCTCATTATTTCTTTGCTTCAGTTACACTTCATTTGGAGGAGTGAAGGATGCACATTAATTGGTACTCTTTCTTTCACCAATTACGTCATCGGAACATATGAGGTGATCAGTAGGAGCTTGTTTACATTCAGCTACTAATGTGTTTCGTATCCACCAATTATATTTTGCAATAGGTTGTGTCACCTAAAATTCAGGGTCAAACTGAGGTAGGCAAAATTCCCCAGAAAGCCAAAAAA
>CAJVPT010003663.1:0-14807 GCA_910592055.1 Acaulospora colombiana
CTGTACTCTGTAAAGAGTTCTTGAACTTGTTTTTGTAAGTTGTTTAGTTGTAAAGGTGGTTTCACTTGGTTTCTCTTTTTTTTTTTGGCTGGTTTCTCTTTTTCTCAAAAAATTACCAAAAAAGGAAATTTTCTGAAAATTTGGGGATCAGCAAAAAGAGTTTTTTATATGATAGCAATTAGTTTTTTCATAAAAAAAAAAAATAATTTATATTATATAAATCTATATTCTATTAAATAAATAAAAAAGCAAAAAAAAATATAAAAAAATCTATAAATTAAAAAAATTAAATTTTTTTGCTGATCCTCTGACTATACACAAAAAAAAATATTTATAAGAAGTTTTATATTTTTTTGTTAATAAAGTTTTTATACTACTAAAACAACTTGAAACTTGTTCTTACTTATTTCTACTACCCTCCTTTACTTGTTTATAAACTTCTTTAAATAAAAACTTGGGTCTCTAATGACTTGATCAGATTCAAGTATATACTTTTTCTACTAAAGACAAGAAGATTCTAGGAAGTAAAAGGATTGACAAGTAGAGTATTATCTTATAAAGCTGGAAGTGACAAGAAATAGAAATTTTATTGTTAAAGGAAGATTTATTATTTATGTTCTCATATATTGTCTTATATTCTCTTAGAATGTCTATTGTTTTTTATGGTTTTCTTAAAAGATTTTGCCTATCTCAATTTGATTTAAATTTTTGATAGTATAATATCACCTAATTGATTGATATGAAACATGTTAGTAACAGAATATAAACAAGCTCCTATTAATTATATCCATGTGTTTAAATAATATTATTGATAATTGAAAGAGTTGATTGGTGCCTTGATTTTATTTACACCTTAAATTGAATTAATTTATAGATTAAGTTCCATAAGATTAATAAGATATGAGTAACAAGTTTCCAGGTGATAAAAAAGCTACTATTTGTTCAAGCTAAGATCTTTTTTTTCTATAATCTCATTTAAGCAAAGTTCAAATCAAGATCTCTTTTTTATTTTAATCAGGCAATAAGACTAAACAGTCTTTAATTCATACTAAGCTTCAACTCTTTAGTTATAATTGAGAATGTATTTTCCTAAAAGTTATTAAGAGATATCATAATTGACAAGAATTCATATCACTGTTTGAAATTCTTCTATTATTACAAGGCAAAAGGATTATTGGAAAATCTAACCTTTTGGGTAATGAATGATATATACTAATAAAATTTCTTTAACTAAATATGGCTACTGGAAGGTATCATACTGGAACAATATAATCTAGTTTTTATTGAATCACATAAGAATCTAGAATTCATTATAAGTTATCTCTCTATTATAAGTAAATAAAAAATCATTGCCTAAAAAAGATTAGAATCATGTATGTCCTGAAAGTAAAAACTTTTATTGGATGATGAGTCTTCTTAAATAGTATATAAAAATAAAATCAAGATTAAGAATGAATAAGTCCTTCAAATAGTTAAGGGAAGAAAGAATATTTCAATTGGGTATTTCTTATTGAGAAGAGGTCTTGAGAAATGGGTTTTTAAAGGAAGCTGAAAATATTTTTTTCAATTTTTACTCTTTTATTTTTTTATTGTTTACTTAGACATTTTTAGATATCCCTCTTCTCCTTTTTTTTAATTTATCCTTTTATAGTTTCTTGTATTCTAGTGGCTTGGTTAAATATATGACAGTGACAACCTGCTAACAATAATGCAGTGAACTAGAAGAGTTTTTATTCAAAGATACTGTGAAGCAAAATATTGTTTCCAAGACTAAACTTAAAGACTTTTATACTTACTATATAACAAGTTAATTAGATTAAAATAATAGTTTAGTTGTAGTATGTATCATGCTACTTGAATGAAAATGTACTTATATTTTCAATAAGAAAATAAACTGACAATCTAGTCTGGCTATGGGTACTTAAAATAAATAAATAAACAAACTTATAAGTTTTATTAAAATAAAATATAAATAAAACTTTATATAAATAAAAAAAATTTTTTTGGCTAATTTTTCTTTTTTGAAAAAAGAGTAAGATAACTCAAATATAATAACATATTAAAGAAAACATCAATTATATAGCTCTTTACAAAAGATATACTGTATATAAGGCTTAATAAAACACAAAATTTGAGTTATAGTAAAGTTAATAAATTCAATATTAACTTTTCTAGCTTTCAATTAGGCTAATACATATTTATATCTTTTTAGATATTAGAAAGAACCTCACAATATAATAATTTTAATTAGTAAACTAATCAAAATTCAAAAATTGAAAGACCTAAAAAGATGTCAGAAATCTAAAAATAATAGTCTAAGAATATAGTTAATATATAGTTATAAAACATAAATATCTAATATGTAGTATAAATATGAATATATTTTTATAAATAACTTAATTCATAATAACAACTTATATAATATAGTACTGAATATCCCAATAAGACAAACTATTAAAAAAATTAATAATAAAGTAACAGCCTACCAATGGACTACACAAGGTAGAATTGAAAGAAGATAGGATCAACAAATTCAAGACCATCACAGATACATATGGGACCTTGTATGGGAACACTTTAATAAGGGACACACATGGAACACCTCATTTAAAAGTTCGCGAAACAAAAGCTTTCTCTCTAAACTAATTAATGATACACTATCAACACTTACGAAGCTAGCCATAAGAAAACCAGATCTTTACAAGCAAGTTAAATGTGTTACGTGTGACCAGGAAGAGGAAATAACAGAACACTTGCTAGAATGCGTAACTTACAAGACTCAGTAGAATGAGGTATGGCAGAAAGGAATAGAAGGAGTCTTGAAAGAATTCAGAAAGCTCTTAAAAGAAAGGAAAATAGAATCAGAAGAGAAAGAGCTAAGCTTGAGAATAGATGAGAGGATAGAAATGGGAGAAATCGACAAACAGATTGCAAAACTGATAGAAAGAAGCTCAAAAACCAGTCAGGACATACTTAGCTTCTATATGGAACTAATATAGGAAGAACTAGCTATCAATATAGCAGATTTGACATGTCATGGCCAGATAATTGGAAAAGAAGCTAGAAAATGGATAACGAAGATGCAAAAAAAAGTACATAATTACTTTCAAAAGAAAATATGAAATGCAAGATGTAAAAAGGTGATTGAATGGGATTGAAAGTTAAGAATTCACAAATATGACACAAAAACAAGACCATTACATCCACGTGATCAGGAAAAGATAGATAAAATCACCAAAAGTCAATCCAGTAAGAAACTAATATATGAAAGAAAAAGAGTCGAAGACAAGAAGTTGAAAGAAATCCTATTAAATGGAGTGAAGTATAGTATGAAGTGATTAAGGTTTTGATCTCTGTCAGAGCTCAAAAGAGTGATCTGCAGTGGTAACCTGCAGGCAATGATGTTAGAAGTTGGAAGGGTCTTCACCTGAACCTCTAACGGAGTGATAAATCACTCCCGAAGTTGCACTTAGAGAGATAATATAACCAAAATGAGTGAGTTAGTTAGAGATTTAGCTTTAGCGTTTCATTTAATATGTACAGCTTACAAATGTTTAATAAAGCACACTTAACTAACCTGACAGAGGGTTAAAAAAAAAAAAAAAAAAAAAGTAATTTTCAATAAATAAATTTTTAAAAATAAATATTTTAATATTAATGCAAAATTATTTTATTACAATTTAAAACATTCGAAATTCTCTGGAGTTGTATATATAAATTTCTATTCCAGAGACTTCTAATGATGACAGAGTGCCTTCAGAGTTTTATGCCCAAAAATCTCCAGAGATCTTTGCCAAAAAAATTTCCTGATGTATCATAATAAAAAAGAGTAGAGGTTAAAAGATATCATTAGGAAATCTTCAGAAAGCAAGAGGCCAACTTTAATAATCTTAATAATAACTGAAAAAAAGAATATAATTCCAAGAACTATATCAAGGCATAGTAATACAAAGATCTTTTAAATCTTATTTCACAAGAAAAATTGTGTAAAATGTTTTGAACACTTTCCAATAACAAAGTTCCAGGAAAATCACAAATTAGATATGAAATGTTAAAAAGATTAGATCAAAATAGAAAAGAATATTTAAGAAAAATATTAAGCATTATTCTAAAATGGCAAATAACATCTACCAGTTGGGAACAAAGTCATATTTATCTAATAGTAAAATCAAAGCCATGGGAATGTGAGCTTCTAAATACAAAACTTATTGTATTACTAGAAATTACAAGAAAATGTTTTGCTAAAATTCTAACAAATAGACTAGAAAACATTTGCAAGCTTAACAATGTTCTGAGAGGTTCTAACTTTATGGAGTTAACAGAAGAGAATACTAAAGAATTGATCCAAATTTTCAATAATATTTATGAAGATACAAGAGAAACAAGAAGGTATTATGGATATTTTTCAAGATACAGTCAAGATCTATGATATAATCAACTTGAACATATTGTGATAAAAATAGCCTATAATACTATTGAATAGTTATTTTTAGTCTTGATCTTCATTATATTTCTATTTTTATCTATTTATTTATAATTATTTCTTTGATATTCTTTGATATTCTTATTGGTACTTGATTAGCATAGATCACTTTATCAAATGTAGCACATGACATAATTTACTGTAGATTAGGCAACCCAGGAGGTCTAGGAGATTCAAGTGGCCCAAGTGACCCAAGTGATTCATTTTTACAAGTATATAAGTAGTTATAATTCGCTCAAAAGGAAGACAAGTGATAGATAACTTCATTTTGATTTTTTGAAAATTGAATATCTTCTCTTGATTTTAGGACTAAAGGAATTGTCCTAGTTTTCTTAATTTATTAATAAACTTGGGTTCTAAGTAAACCATATTTCTTGTGAAAAACTGGGTGACACTGTTTAACAGATTCTTGGTGAATCTATTTTTGAATACTTCTTTAATTATTATAAACCACTTCTTTAATTCTTTCTCTAGGAATTGTCCTTTTAAAAACAATTTCACTTGAACACACCGGGCAAATATAAATTTGATCACATTTTGGTGATAACGACAGAATCTTGCTCTTCAAAAAAGACATTTGGGACAGGATTAATCTTTCTTGAAAAGATATTTGAATGAATAACAATTTTGATAACTGGATTCCAAAACCACTGCCAGATTTTGCAACTACTTATCCTAAATACTTTCTTGAAACTCCTTCTTCTTCTTTTTCAATTCACTCTTTGGATACTTCTGATTACAACCAATATAATACAATCTATTCTTCTCCACTACCTTATAATTTAACCATGGATAATATTTTTCAGAACCCTTGGGATTAAGCAGACCATCCTTACAACTTGAATCAACCTTGGAATAGGTACTTCCCACAATATCAAGATGATAATAAAAAAAGTAATGAATAGGAGAAGTGCCATGATAACCATCAGAACAACAGGGAGGATGAACAACAATCACTACCATGTAGGAATAGGCCAGGCCAAAGACAAATGAATGAAAAAAGAGAGGAGTGACAAAATCAACCTATCTATAATTATGGGCAAAATAATGATCAAAATTTTACCAATATATTGCGACAACTCTTTGAATCAATTGCTGAAATGAATGCTCCAAGGAACAACAATCAAAGAAAAACAAAGCTGGTAGATCTACCAATCTTTAAATGAGAGTAACAGAATCCTCTTACTTGGCTCTATGAATTTGATAAAGGATGCAGTGCAAATTGCATCAATGAACTCACAAATTTGAAATACTTCTCTCTTACCTCAAAGAAATTGTACACACTTGATGATTTTCTATAGATGATCAAATCAATTACTGGAACAATGCAGCATATCCAGCTGAATCTTTTGTATATCAATTTCGTGTAACTTGGTGTACTACTCATCACAAATCAAGGTGGATGAATCAATTAAGGCAGTGAATACAAAAACCAGGAAAAACTGTGGAAGAATACCTGAATGCAATAACTCTTCTTTACAAGTGTATTGATCTTGACAACAACTACCCTCTTAAGGATAAAACTAGGCAATTTATTAATAGATTAAGGGATGAATTGAGGGAACCGGTTGAAATTTCTTGTCCTTTTGACATGGCTGAGGCTATCAATCGTGCTCATGCTACTAAATCAACCTACTCCAAGAATTCTATCTTGAGTGCCTATTCTTTGAGGTGCAATTATTTGAATCAGAATATTAATGAACTTAAGGACATTAAAATAGCAATCACTCAACTCTCTCAAGGATTTCAACAATTAATAACTTCAAATAATAGGAGATATAATGGTAAGTAATATCAATAGCAATAATAGGAAAGAAAATCAAAGAGAAACTCATACCTACAACAACTGTGGAAAAGTTGGACTCTTGCAATATGACTGTAGATCATACCACAACAACAATAATAGTAACAATGGAAACAATGACAATAACTTTAGGAGGTCCTACAACAATAATAACAATAATAACAATAAAAATCAGTTCAACAATAATAACAATGAAAGGAAATGGTTTATTTGCAACCAACCTGAACACTTGGCCAACCAATGTTCTCAAAAGAATACTATTAATTCAACAAATAAAAATAGATCTAACAGTAATCAATTATCTTCCAGCAATTAATCCAACAATCACAATCAATGGCTCAATCTTTTTATGCAGAACTTTGCTGAAGCAGTGAATCTTATGAACCAATATTTAAAAGATTAAGGGGACCTAAGGAGGGTCAGAAATCCCTTGTATTTTCAAATCCTTCTACATCAACATCTTCTCTATTTGAACAAATTGAACCAACCAATTCAAAAGTTGTGGAAGCATTATATTGTAATGCTAAAATTGATAACTATTCTATTTATTTAATTATTAATACTGGGTCAACAGGCAGTATTATTTCTAAGCCATTTTTGGACTCTTTGGGATACACTATCCATGAACCATCTTCTATAAATATTGTGGACATAAATAGAGGAAAAAAATGATTATTGGACAAGGTGAAGGATTTGTCAATCACTATCAAAGAAATTATCATACCTGTCACTGTGGATGTATCTAAATCAACTCAATATATTGTCATTGTGAGAAATGACTGGATTATAAAAACTAAGGCTATTATCAATTATAACTATCAAACCATGGACTTGAATTATTTGGGCAAAAATATCTGATGCAAAGTCACATATTGGAAAAAATTAAAATTTAATGATAATGAAAGGTTTATAGGAATTAAACCTTTGGATAAGGAAAAAGGAAAGGAAATCTATAATTCAACTGATGAATTGAAATATGAGGAAACTTTGGATAAGGATTAAACTTACTGTGCACTCTTGGAGAACTCTAATAAACAACCACTGATAGAAATTGATAAGTCAACAATCACTATTTGACAGCATGAGGAACCAATAACTTACATCCAGGAACTTGAAACCATGCAACAACCACTCTTGACTTCTAAATCTCTGCAAAAGGGATGAAAAGGATCAAAAACAATCTTTTGGTGTGATCATTACTTGAAACAGGAATCTGACATTTGTACCATTTGTCAACTCAAAGCCAAGGATTGGGAACTTATTCAATACTTGAATATGGATCATAAAAAGAAGCCGGACAAACCATCTAATTTAATCTAGGAACAATAAAATCAATTCAACCATTTGATACAATAATATTAGGATATAATTGCAGCTGATAACTCATCTGCTGAATATACTGACTTAGTCACCCATCACATTATTACTGAAAATACTCTGCCAATTAAACAGTGACCTTATAAAATATCTTCTGTTGAACATGAATTTGTGGGAAAGGAAATTGACACATGTTGACTCAAGGAATCATTCAACCATCTTATAGCCCCTGAACTTCTCCAATTGTGTTGGTCAAAAAGAAAAATAGTCAAACAAGGTTCTGTGTTAACTACCAGAAGCTTAACAAAGTCACCAAAAAGGATGCTTACCCACTACCGAGGATTGATAAAATTCTTGACTCACTAGAAAAGGTCAAATGGTTTACTTCTTTGGATATAGCTAGTGAATATTAACAAGTTAAAATGAATCCAGCGGATAAGGAAAAAACTGTTTTCATCATCAAACAAGGAACTTTGAATTCAATGTCATGCCTTTTGGATTAACCAATGCACCAGCTACTTTTCAATGACTAATGGATCACATTTTCTATGACATCAAGGAAAAATATGTATTAGTATACTTGGATAATATCAACATATACTCTACAACATTTGAGAAATATTTACAACACCTGAAGGAAGTTTTTGAAAGATTTAGGCAAGCCAATCTCAAGCTCAACTTGGAAAAATATCACTTTTGCAAAAAGAAACTCGCATTTTTGAGACATATTATCAACCAACATGGAATTCAATCAGATCTAGCCAAAGTTGAGAAGGTAAAAAACTTTGTCATACCTATCAATACTACTGAACTGAGAAGATTTATTGGACTAGCATCTTATTACCACCACTTCATACCAAGTTTTGCCACCATAGCTGAACCAATGAACAAGCTTTTGAGGAAAAATACATCATATCTTTAGAATGAAAAATGTCAATCAGCATTTGAGGAACTTAAGGAAAAATTAATCACTACATCAATCTTGACTTACCTAAATTTCTCCAAGCCTTTTCTCTTGTATACTGATGCTTCTTACAAAGGATTGAGAGCTGTCCTAGCTCAATTGAATAAACAAGGAAATGAACAAGTGATAGCTTATGCAAGTCGAAGTCTTGTTGAACCTAAACTGAATTACTTTACCACTGAAATTGAATGTCTTGCTACTGTCTGCACCATAAAATACTTCCATCCTTACATCTATCTTCAGGAATTTACACTTATTACTGACTACTCAGCTCTTCAATAGATGATTAATAATCTCACTTCAAACAAAAGGACAATATGATGGATACTTACTATTATAATTATCACTTCAAAATTCAATACTGGAAAGGTAGGGAGTATCAAAATGCCGATGCATTATCAAGACTTTCTTCAACTTTAACACCCTGATCATGGATTTGAAAACCTATCAGCAACTATGCACCTATCTTTCTATTGAAAAACTACCTTTGAACTTAACTACAAATGAAATAATCTCTTTCAAAAAACAAGTAACACATTATATTACTCAATACTATACACTATTCTGATACAATACTAAAAACCCAATAAAACCACTCAAAGTTATTAAGGCAATTAAATTGGAATCAATCTTATACAATCTTCATGGAAACTTTCTTACTGGACATTTTTGAATTGAAGCAACCTATAATCGAGCAAGGAGCTGATATTATTGGCCTAATCAGTACAAAACTATTGCTGAATATATCAAAAGTTATGATACTTGTAAGTGACAAGAAGCTCCTATATCATATGAGGAACTTCACCCTATACCTGTTGGACAACCTTTTGATTACATAGGAATTGACATCATTGGATCTTTATTAATAACTTCTCAAGGCAACTGATATATTGTTATAGCCACTGAATATCTTTCCAAATGACCTGAAACAAAAGCTCTCAAGGATATCAAAGCTACTACTATTGTAAAGTTCATATATAAGGATATTATATATCGACATAAATGCCCTAAAGTTCTTCTATCTAATCAAAGAATACTATTTGTTAATGAATTAGTGAATATTTTATGCAAATTAATGACTATTTATCACTGACTCTCAACTGCTTACTATCCACAAACCAATGAATTAACTGATCAATTCAACAAAACTCTCTGCAATACTCTGGCTAAATATGTGAGTGATTATGGTGACACATGGAATACTTTTCTGGACTCAACACTATTTGCCTATCACTCTATTCAAAATAATACTATTAAGTATTTACCATTCAACCTACTTTATATCCATTAAGCAAGGTTACCTATTGATCTTCAAAATAACAAACAGGAATCTAATGACCTGTTGAATCAACAATTACAGCGACATAATAAATTTATTACTAGTGATTTTAGTAATCTAAGGCTTAGTGCACAACAAAATATTGAAAAAGCACAGGACAAACAAAAACAACAGGGAATCTAAGTTCAAAAATTCAACATAGGAGACAAAGTTTTATTATATGAATCAATAAAAGCAAAGGTACATGGTGATAAATTTAGAAAAAAATGGATATGACCATATTATATTCATAACATTATCACACCAGGAGTATACAAATTGAGGAACATAAAGGACAAAGTACTCAAAAGGGCAGTGAACACCAATCGATTGAAAAGATACTATGAATGACCAATTTGAAAGCCAAGTATCATTATATAATTATAGGACATTATATATTATAGGAAAAACAAAAACATTATTAGTATTAGTTATTATATATACTCATATTTGTACTAAGTTACTTATTGAATTCATATACATAACTGTAGACGATTTTGGTTTCCTGGAAACATGTGAAATCTATAACATATGCCTTCAAGCTGGTCAGTTATGTAGCACCAAGCACAGGGTAGTGTTTGAGGCTATAGTATTCAAAAAAGTCACTTATTTTAGTTATTTTCTTCTTTATTATGTTATATTTTATTTATTTATAGTTTCTCTTACCTTAGTTTATTAATTTATATTCTTTAGACATAACAATATAGTTGGATAGTCATGACAATTATATGCGAGTGTTGAGATACATAATATTTATTAAGAGTGAAAAATACAAACATGGAATAAGGGCCTTCAGAGTGGCACCTTATATCACAAGTAATTGGCCCACAAAGTGTCACAGTGACAATAAAATATTTCAGTATCAAGCAACAAAAGGAATTTTTATTAAAAAACAAATAGCAAAATTAATTATTTAATTTCTCTTTCTGGAAAAACACATTATTTGAAACTTGAGGAGAATTAGGATTATAAGTTGATCTTTAATCCGGATGCAAGGATTGCCAAGCTGGGGAAATACTCCAGGAAGAAGGACCAATTAAACTCATCTACCACTCACTGATGGCTCTGGAGGAAGGTGAATTTGGAAGGATATTTGCTTGAACTAGTTGGACTCACAGTTCTTCTATATGGAGACAAAGTGCTTGAATTTCTGAGCATACTGTCAACTATTGAGGAAACTTCAAAGCCAACCATCTTGAGTTTACTTGAAGGAGTGAAGTTATTCATTGTTGATATTGGACCATAGCTTCTTGATCACGACAATGAAACTACTACAAGGTATCTCTCTGAGCTCTAAATTGCTCACGAAGTATGAAAAGTTCAGTTTGAAGGAAGATCAATTCTTCTTTATATTCTGAAAAATGCCAGCGAAGTAAAACCTGATTAAGAAATTTTAATTTCTCTTATATCAATATGATGCAACTAATCACTGGATTAGGATGTTCAATAGCATGCTCAAGTTTGTCAACACAAGACATTTTCAAGGAAATTGAGATAGTAAATATGGAAATTAGTAATGAACCATTCATCAAGTCCATTTATTTAATATTGAACAGAAACTGATGATCAGTTGGACAAGCCATCATATCAAATCAAATTGAGATGGATTGATTATCAATGGTGCAACCTTAAAATATATTTAAGGAATGTCCATATGGGAAAATTTATATTAAAAATGCCCAAACTCAGTTGCCAGCAATCAGTAGCAAGAAAACTGGACTTACTTAAAATAGATATGTTATCTATTTTGGATGAAACTTCAAACCAGTATGAACTCCCATACAATCCCATCATCCCAGTAAAGAATAATATCAAAAATACTTTTTTGGAAATCAAGCAACACATATAACAATTTAATCACATATTTACTCTGATCAATTTATACTATTTGGGAGAACTATTAAATACTATCCAGGATCCCAAACAATTGTGACAACAGTACCTTCAGAAAAATCCACTTCAAAATTCTCACCGCTATTATTGCATAGCTAGGCGTATCTATAAAATCTTTCAAGACAATCCAAATCAAATTTATTGAACAAAGTTGTTGTCTATAAACTATCTATTTGGGATGACTAATGAAATTTATCAAAATGATTTTATTCTCTATGTAAGAAAACTTGACTCAGAGGACTTCGCCTTTTAAGGAGGGAAAAGTGTGATAAGAATGATCTCTAATACTATTGGATAGTTATTTTTAGTCTTGATCTTCATTCTATTTTTATTTATCTATTTATTTATAATTATTTCTTTGATATTCTTTGATATTCTTATTGGAACTTGATTAGCATAGATCACTTTATCAAATGTAGCACATAACATAATTTACTGTAGATTAGGTAGTCCAGGAGACCTAGGAGGCTCAAGAGACCCAGGAGGCCTAGAAGGCCCAAGTGATTCATTTTTACAAGTATATAAGCAGTCATAATTTGCTCAAAAGTAGGACAAGTGGCAGATAACTTCATTTTGATTTCTTGAAGATTGGATATCTTTTCTTGATTTTAGGACTAAAGGAATTGTCCTAGTTTTCTTGATTTATTAATAAACTTGGGTTCTGAAAGAACCATATTTCTTGTAAAACACTGGGTAACACTGTTTAACAGATTCTTGATGAATCTATTCTTGAATACTTCTTTAATTATTATAAACCACTTCTTTAATTTTTTCTTTGGGAATTGTCTTTTTAAAAACAATTTCACTTGAACACATCGTTCAAATATAAATTTGATTAACTTTAGATAATCAAATAAGACAATTTATTAAAAATATGAATAGCAAAGTTATAGCTCATCAATTAATAAAACAAAACAGGATTTTGAACAAATAGAATCAATAGATTCAAGATTAATATGACTATATATGGAATTTGATATGGGAAAAAATGAAGAATGGATACACTTGAAACACCTCCTTTAAAGATTTTTAAGAAAGAAGCTTTCTTATTAAATTAATCAATGAAGAGTTATCAACAATTTCCAAATTAGCTATAAGAAGACCAGATCTATATAAACAAGTAGAGTGTATAGTATGCAAACAATAAGTAGAAACAATAGAATATCTACTAAAATATGTAACATATAAAGCCCAATAGCAGAAAATTTGAAACAAAGGAGCTAAAGGTATTCTAAAAGACTTTCAAAAACTTCTATATGAGAGAAGAAAAGAGATAAAAGAGAAAAAAATAAGGCTTCTAGTTGAAGACAGAGTAGAATTAGAAGAATAGAACAAATATATAGCCAAACTTATAGAAAAAACTATAGAAACAAATCAAAACATATTAAACTTTTATATGGAATTAATATAAAGTAATCAGATATTGAAAATGTCAAACCTAAGATATTGTCAGAAAAGAATAGATAAAGAAATCAAAAAGTGGATAATAAAAATACAGAAGAAGGTTTGTAACCAATTTTGAAAGAAGATTTGAAACAAAAGATGCTCAAGAATGGTTGAATAAAAACAAATTCAAGGGATCTATAAAGAAGACAAAATAAGAAGATTAACTAGTCTATTAAATCAGAACAACAAGACTACAACTATGAAAAGGTTTTTACAGAAAGGAGCAAAACTTGAAGATGAAGGTCTGAAACAAATCTTTCTAAAAGAAGTAAAGTATAGAATAAGATGATTAAGATTTTAACTTCTGTTAAAACTCATAAGGAGGATCTACGATAGTGATTTATAGACAATGAAATTAGTAGTTGAAAAGGTTTTCACCTGAGCTACTAATGGAGTAATAAATTATTTCCAAAGTTACACTTAACATGGTAATAATCAAGATGAGTAAACTAATTAAAGATTTTGCTTTAGCGATTCATTTTATATGTATAATATATTAATGTTTAATAAAGCACATATAATTAGCCTAATAAAAGATAAAAAAAAAATAATAATAAAATAAAATAGCTTTTTTATATTTTTTATTATATTATAATATAGACTTTATAAATAAAATACTTTTCTAATAATTAAATTTTACTTTTTATTTTTAGTTTTGAAATATAATTTATAGTTTTTCTATTAGAACAAATATTATAGTTGTGAAGTTTTCTTTGATTAACTTATTTGATTCTATAGAATTATTCAAAATATTTTCAAGTTTTTAGTATTTGATTTGATTTTGTTTTGGATAAATTATAATAATAATATTAGATATATTATTGTTTTTTTTTTTTTAACCCGCAATCATACCACAATGGCATATCTTTATTGAGATATTGAGAAATACCTAAATATTTTACAAACTTTTACAAAGTGACTAACTTGTTGTTGTACATTATTAGTTAAAGGAATATACTACTTAAAAAATATGAGAAGTTCACTAAGCTAGTTCAGACTAAACAAAACTAAGTCTAAACTAAATACTCTAAGTCAGATTTAGGGAACAATATTTCATTTTTCTAGTAGCTTGGCAAAAGTGCCTCTAAGTCAACCAGGGTCATCACCAACAGTTTGTCACTGTAGATTATCCCGAAAAACAATGAATTGCTAAAGTTGGCATTAAGGAAAAAAGGAAAAAAGGAAATACAAATCAAAGTCCTCCAAAAGGTTCTTGCTTTATTTCACAGTTTTCTCTTGAAAGAGGTTTACCTGATTGGGATATTCTCTAAGCTTTATAACATTTGAGAAACTTAGCCATTCCTGAAAGTGACTTCAAGAAGAATGTTTGAGGAACTTATTCTTCTTCCAATATATAGATTCACTTATTGCTGTTGAGGCCAGTGTCATATTATAGAAGAGTTTGCCTAACCGGGATAAAGAAATCTTTTCAAGAACTTTGTCTGACTGGAATAGAAGCTTGGAGACTTTAGCTTTTGTCCAAGAAAACCTTTTCATCACCTAAAGAACTTAATAAGAGATGAATGTTGAATCTTCTTTTCATATCTGTCACTCGTCTTTTAGTATTATAATTGTTTTCTGA
>CAJVPT010003664.1:0-14805 GCA_910592055.1 Acaulospora colombiana
TTGTAACTGTATAATATTTCATATTCTAATTGCTACTTTGCAATTTATAAAGATAGTAATATTAGTATCTTGAGGTAGAGTATAAAATATTATCAATATTGCTAGTATTTCTGCTTTTGCCACTAAAGGTTATAATAGTCCTCTTGCTAAGAATTGGTTGATAATAGTATTGTCTTGAGTTTAAATCCAAGTGAAACCTATTTGACACTCTATTTCAATATCTCCTGTTTTTTTTTTTAAAGAATTTATCAATATAGAAAGTAAAGTTTTTATGTTTATTATTTTGAATAAATCTAAATGCATTAGTAAATTCTCTAATATATTCTTTTGAGTGAAAGGTTTACTTTATTAATTAAATATGTCAGTTCTCTATTACTACTTTTTTATATATTGTTGCTATATTATAGATATCAGGTATATGTTGTTTTGAGTTGTTGTATATCCAATCTATTGAGTTGCTAGGAAGTAGTAATGATTTTCTTATCTATATACTTTTAGACTTGTTAAGTTGAAACAAGAGATATGTTTTTGAAGATAAAACTATTATTATCAGCTTAGATAGATCTAAATAATACAAGGTTGAATTATTTATATGATTATAACTAAGTTAGTATGGAGTAAAGATCATATTTCTTTGAGCTTTCTTGACTTTTTCTATTATATTTCTTGATAGATTGATAGTAATTCTCCAATAAGTTATTCTTTTATCCAGTGTATTTGATAATAGTTCTATTCAGATTCTATAATTGTATCATTTCAAATTTCTAAGTAAGCTCCTAAGTAAGTCCTATTTTTCTATGACCTGAGAAACAACTTGCTTATACTATTGTCTTTTTCTATTTTCAAAAAATATTTGAACTGCTTCCCATTTTTTAATTGTTTCTGTAGTTGGGTTAATTAATTAATTCAAGAACATTATATTATATTTTTTAAGAGATACTATAATCTTTTTATAGTTATATTCCTCAAGAATTGACTTAATAGAAAGTAAACCATTCTTGACTTGAAAAAGATCTTTTCATTACCAACTTTGATATATGATTTGAATATTGTTGTGCAGGACTAAAGTGGCAATAATAAAGTTATCTTTTTCAGAAAAAATAGCTTCTATTGAATATTTTAAGATATTTCTAGGTTTCCAGTGTTTTAACTAATTCTATTTGAGATAGATAATTATTGCTATTTCTAGATTTTTAGGATTGTTCAGCTAACAAAAAAGAGAGGTTATATGATTTTCAAGTTGGATTTTCCATATACTTTTAAGACCTAATATCTTCTTATTATGAATACAACTATTTAGTATTGTACTATAGATGAGGGCCTTGTTTCTGAAAGTTTTTCTATATATTGCTATAAGCTTATTGCATATAATTTTTCCAATATATATGTGTTGTGTATAATATTCTATTCAGAAAATGAGAACTCTATGAATAATATATCTACCATATTTCTTAGTCATAGTTTTTTTACTAATCACTAGTTTTATAGATCTAATCTCAGCTTTCAGCAAATTAATTATATTCTTGCTATTATGTTTTCTTTTAAATCAAACTTCTAGAAATCATGCCTAATTATCTTTACTCATTTCCTTGACTTTTGTCTTATTAGTACCAGCATGATCTCAGTTTTTAACTTATTCTAATTTATTGTAAGCAAAATTGACTTCTAGTTATTAATTTATAAATCATTTATTATATAGAATTTTTTGGCCTCTTCCAAAATGTTTTCTATGTCTTGCTTAGATCTAACTATCTAGGTTGTATCATTTATATATGCAATGACTGCTTGTTTAATAGATAGTTTCTTCTTAATTTCTGGTGTCTGAAAGTTAGGTATTCACTCTTCTTCCATAGTATATCTATAATTTTATTTATTTTAAATTTTATGAAACAATGGATTATAAAATATTCATCAAAGTAATGGATATATTGTTTCCCTTAATCAATATTATTTTCTACTATAAATGGATCAAAAAGTTCAATAAGAAGAATATTATAACATTCTTTGTTCTTAAAAAGATTAAAAAGCAGTTATCTTATTGCTAATAGATTTTGAATTCTTGACATTGCCTTTTTCAACATTTCAAGACTAATTGTGTTATAAGCTTTTGCTATATTTTGAAAAAAAACCCATAATTCTTTTTTTTCTTCTCTAATCTCTTTACATTTATTGTTCAAAAGTTGAATGGATTCAGTAGTACTCTCTTCCTATAGGCTGACAAAGTTTGATTCTTGCAAGATTCATGCTTTGCAAAGATAGTTATCAAGCATTTATTTTGTATTTTGTAAAACAAAGTCTTGCTTTTTCCTGTAACACAATTGATTTGGTATTTTCAAGTTCACAATATCATGATTTAGACTTGAGTATTGGATATACTGTATATTACTGTTTATTTCTTTTTTAAGTATTTAACTATTTTTAAGGATTATATTAAAAAAGCTGTGCTAATATAGCTTTTTCTTTTGGACTCAAATTTTTCAGCATCTTATAACTGATTTGTAAGGAACCAGATATATTTTTATTGAAAAAACTTCTTAATATTTTTCTATTGAAATTTCTTTTTTTAGATGGTGGTACCATTCTGGTTTAATCCATTCTTTGGACTAATATTCTATTTTTCAATTATCTTTGAAATTGGATTTTTTTTTTGAAAACTTTTTGATAATAGATTTTGACTTGCTAATTATTAGTTTATGGATTTGTAGCTATATATATTAAACTTTTGTAGTTTTGTACTAGAAGTTTGTCAATCGCTATATTAGATTATTTTCTATTAAGAATACAATTCAGTATTTATTTTTGATTGCTTCTGAGATCTTTATATCTAATTTCAAGAGTATATTTAATAATATAAAGACTTTACTTTTTTTTACAAATTGTACATAAGGTCAATTCTACTTTGATAATTTGTTTCAGCTATATTTTAACATCAATGCATTTTGAGAAGATGACAAGTCTTGAGTAAATGTATTATTACTTAGAATATAAAGCCTTTGGATTACTATTGAAATCTTTTTTTTAATAAAAGATTTCTATATTGCTTGAGTTTTTTTGAGTAGATAGTAAATTCTATTAGTTTTTTTATATGTAAAATAAAGTTATGTTTAGAGATAATGCTTTTAATTTTGGATTTTCTTTTGGAGTTAAAATATAATTTTTTTGTTTTTAGAGTTTTAAAGCCTTCTCTAATAATAATAGATTCTAACTGATACCAGGTCTTATCCAGTATTTGTAATACTGTATATTAAAGTTACTTAAGAACTCTATATATAATATACTTGATCTTTAAAATTAAAAAAAGCAATATCTATTTAGGTTCTAAACTTTTTTCACTGAATATCTGTAGAGTTAAAGTATCTGAAATTTTAAAATCTTTAGTTCTTTGTATTTTCTGATCTTTTTTTTTAATCAAATAGTCAGTTATTAAATGAATTATTAAAAGCATATAGTCATTATTAGTTAAAGTTTTTATTAATATATTATAGACTTAGTTTAGCTATAGCTCAAATATAATAAATTCTGCTATAAACTAACTTGTTCAACTATATAAAAGTATTGTTGCCTTTTTCCTCCTAAAGCCTTTGAACATCTGTGAAATTCCAGTCCTCTAAAAAGTTAAATAACCTAATTTTAGCTCACTTGTATCTGATATATATCTTGTTATTAACAGGAAACCAATCTATTGTAGGATCAATTACAATTTTTTTTTTTTTTTTTTTTGCTGGCTCAGCTTTCAGTTAGTCTTTATTTAGCTTTTATTCAGATATTACATTATCCTATCTATTTCAGAGCTAACTAGGAAACAAACAATACTAGCATGTATATTGAATTACTAAACAAGATATTTTCTGGTTTAGATCTTTAAAAATTTTCGTGGCCTGTTGCCTTCCTTTTGGAAAACTAACTTGTCTAGGCTAAATTAGTACAATTTTTTTTATGTTTTCATGTAAAAAAAAATTTAATAGTTTTGATTTTCTTCTAGTCCAAACCAATAGTATTGATTAGCTTTTCTGAATAGGTGTTTGAAATACTCTGGGACCATTGTCCCTAGTCTCTTTTTTCTTTTCTTATAATCTTCTGTGAGATTTTCCATTTAGCTACTTGCTCATATCATCTTATCCATATCATCTTGACATGACTTTGAATATCTTTGATGCATTCTAATAGCGTGGGCTTGGTTTTCTTCCTATAGATCTTTGCCCAGATACAAACTAGTTCTGTGATATCCTTGGGGACTAAGCTCCTGGCTATCAAAGTGATCCAGCATCTAACTTCCTTTGAGTTAACCCTTGTAATCCATTCTTGAACCCAGGTCTTACTTCATTTCTCTCTGCTTTGCAAATAGGTTGCTATTGACTCTAGCATTTGCATATTGAAGTCAAGTTCATTTGTTTCACATATATATACATATGCTTGGTCTTCATTTGACACATTGCATCTGATGCATCTATTGGAACAGTATATATCTCCTCTTTGAACATGGAGCTTGGTCATGTTTGATAGTTCCTGTGCCTATAATTTCAGTTTAAAGGACTTGCGCTGGTGATCTTTTATATCTTTCTATCCAGCTATTATTTTCCTTATTCTCAAGAAATCAATTGTACTTTTCCAGTCAACCTTATTGTTGAGTTGCCTAAAGTCATGGTTCCTTTTTAGGATATATTATTCAAACATATATTTATTTCAGAAATGATTTCGCACCACTTCTCTACTATTAAATTTAATCAAAAGTCTCTTGTATTCTAGTTTTAAAGTATTCTTATTGAGTGAAGTGATGTTCAAACTTGTGGTTTGTCATTTAAATCTGGCCCTCCTGGTCTCTGCATTCACCTTAAAGATAGTCAGAGTACTATTTCTTTTAATCTTTTTGACCTGGATTCTTATATTTTTCTTGTTAATGAGATCTTTGGTATTCATAACTAGTTTTGAGATTTTGCTCTTGTTCTTGATCATTTCCAAAACTATGGCCATTATTTGACTATCTGTATTCAATATTATTCTCACTCTGAATGGGAGGGAAATTAAGGCTACCACTATGGCATTTAGCTCTGCCTCATTTGGTGTTGTTCTGCAGAGAATCTTAAATAATATAATCTTAGTATTCTTATCCAATTTAGTGTTTTCCACTTGAAAGACAATAATGTGGAATTTCTTGAAGCAGCTCGCATCTGTTGTCACTCTGACTTCTTTCTATTCATCCATTTATAGCTGCAAATGTATAATTTTTTCTTTGGTTGTTTGGTCTTTAATTCACTTAACGCTCTTGTTCGCACCAGTTTGTTTGGGAATGTAAATATCCTTTAGTTTATGCATACTATATCTCTTGTTCTGGTTAAGCCTGGTCTTTATGCTTTGCGATGCTAAGAGCTTGATTTCTTTGTTTCCAGCTGAGTTTGCATGGAACTGTATGTTACTGCCTAGAACAGCTATTGTATTCTTGTTTGGTATTTCTATAATATAGATGTTCTTGGCTATAGTCTTGTTTATATTATATCTTATACATAGTCTTACATAGAATGAAAGTGGATCTTGTATAAAGTATCTTGCTATTGTTATACCCTTATTTTTTCTTCTTAACTTTTCTATAATCAGTTTATCTTTCCCTGTGTCTTTATTTCCAGTAATCCACACAAGTTTGCTTTTTTTAAGGAATCTGTTGCTCATTCTCTCTACCTAGGTCATGTTGGGAAAGGAATTGATACTGGAAGGGATGTTTGTTAGCCTAGTTGTGTAGTCTAGATTGATTGTACCCATGGTAATCATATTAGTGATTTCTTCATAATAGCGTGATTCTCTTCCTTATACCCTTCATTAATTAATATGACATATTTGAGCCCAACTTATTATTTTGATCTTGTTGTAATTGATGAATTGCTCTACCCATCTGAGGTTACTTGCTCTGAGCTGATTCCTATGTTTGTCAAACTATTTTTCTCCCATGAGTTCTTCGATTAATGTTAGATTGTCGCTTGTTGCTAAGATTTCTTTTCCCTTGTTCTTAAATACAAAGTCCTACCTTTTTACGTTAATAAGCATATCCTATATAAAATTGGTACCCATCGAGTTAATTTTGAGCACTTTTTCAGAACACTTATCTCTGACCATGCTGCCCACTGGAGGTTTGTTACACTTTCTCTGTATAGTCTGCCGGTATGATTGGCTGCTTGATATAAACTTTCAAATATTGTTAAGTGTTTTTGAAGTATATGGGTCTTAAGGCTAAACATATTATAGTCGAGGTCACTGTGAAAGGAAAAGTTCAGAGCTGAGATAGCAAAGCCTGTTTTGTGTTTGATAATTCATCTTAGCTTCCTGTCCAAAAGTTCTGTCTGAACCTTTAATAAACAAAGATTCTTTATGAGGTACTCTACTTTGGATAGGATTACATAATTAATTAGATATTAAGTTTGCTTATCTGAGACCTTCTTCCAGAGTAAATGGTTTATAAGGTTAGTCATTATCTGTTGGAACAAGTTTATCTGATGTTTCTTTTTGCTATCATGATCAAACTATACCTCCAGGTAATGAATTGCATTAGTGGCAACTTTAATAGTGTCTTGTTTGAAGGTTGCTTTAGACTTCCTTTTATTAATGATTACAATCAACTCTGACTTGCTCAGATTTGCTTTAATTTGTGTGAAATTGTAGAAAGAAACTGTCATGTTGAGTATATTTTCCAAGCTTCTCTTGCTCCCTGCAATCCATGCCATGTTATTTATATATGTTATGACTAATGATGGGTCCCTAAAGTATTTAGCATATAAAATTTTACAGATCACTTATGTCCTTTTTGAGGGACAAAATTTATAGCTCTTCACTTTAATAGAGACAAAAGTCAGGAAATGCTATAAATCAATGATTTAGATAATGGAGAACAATTATGGATAGTTTTTTTATAGTTATTAATTTAAAAATTTTAATTTTTCCTAGTGAGGGACATTTGACTTATGTCCCTGCCTCCCCCTTTAGGGACCCATCTTTAGCTATGACTAACGTATTTGTGTTGTGGAGAGTTGTTGCGAGTTGTACTTTTTCATATATTCTGTTAAGATTTTTGTATTTCTATATCCTGTTTACATTACAAATGAGTGGGTCATAATATATGTACTAGAGAAGAGGGGATATTATGTTTCCTTGATCAATTCTATTCCTTACTGTGTATAGGTTGTTGATCCCTACACCTGTGATTACTATGTTCGCTCTATCTTTGAAACCTTCCATAATTATTCTGATTAGGTTCTCTAGAAATTTGATTTTTTTTATAGATTTTGACAAAGTGTCCAAATCCACATTGTCATATGCTTTACTTATGTCCTAGAAGAGAATTCAAAGTTTCTTTTTGTTTTCCCTTGCATTTCTGATGATGGAATTTAACTTGAATATAGGTTTTGTGATGCTAGTTTCTAGAAGGGCTACCCAGTTATGTTCTGAGAGTATTTTATATCTTGTAATTATACTGGACAGCCTGTTGACTAACCCTTTGGTAAAGATCTTCTTTATGGATTCGAGCAAGGTAATTGAATGCATCTTGGTCAGATTGGTACTCCAGTTATATGTCTTTGGTATTGGGTATATTGATCTCTTTTTTCACTTACGAGACATTTTTCTTTGTTGGAGAATTGAATTGAAGATAGTTTTAACTTTTTCAATTGCCTTAGAATCAAGATAGTATAGTGCTATATATAGAATCTATAATAATCCAAGAGCTGAGGTTTTACTTGCTTTTGCTATAATGTCCTTTATTTCCTATCCAGAGAAGTCTCAAGTTGCTCCTTTATACCATTTCGTGTCTATATGTTACAAAGATTCATATTTCTCCTTCCAGTCCTCCGGATTTCTCATCTTGCAGGTGTCTTAATTTATTTCTCAAAATGGTTCTATACTCGTGTTCTAATTTCTTTTTTATCCAAGATAATGTCCGGTTTATCTCCAGTTACTATTAGTTTGTCGAGTCTGATTTTCTGTCTTTCTTTTTTCAGAAAGCAATCAATCATTCTCTTCTTGTCTATGGCAAACCAGTTGAAGTGCTTGTTAATAGTTTCATTGATTCTTCGACTGTTTTCTTTACAGAGGTGTCTATGTGAAGTGATTTTAATGCTCTTTATTTTCTCAACCCTAGAATCCATAGATTCTCGAAGTCCTCTGGGTTGTCTAAATCATTAAGAGGTGTAATACCATTGTTCATTGCTAGCCTTCGAATTTTTTTTTTAGTTTTTTCCTCTGGATTGTTGCTCAATACCTTGGTTAACATTCTCTTAAGTTGACAGAGCCCAATTAACATAGTTGATGGGATTTTATTAATCCTTTCTTGCTTATTGTATGTCTTGGTTTGGGATCTCCTAAACTTTCTGATATAAAGGCTTGTTACTTTGAGAATCCTTCTCTGAGCTTGTACCACAAACTGTCAATACTTGTTACTGACTTCATTGATTCTCTGTCTGCTTCCACTTTTACTTCGATGTGTCTGGTTCATTTCTTTCATCACGCCAGGTCTATGTTTAACCAGTTGTATCTGGTATTAGATGTGCTCTATACATTCCTTATACTCTTTACCAATAGGAAGGACAGGTGTATTTTTATGAGAGCCATACCATGATCACTTTCATATATCTGCTTGAATTCATTCTTGATTTCTTCTAAAATCAGTTCCAGTTGACCATTTTGTATTGTTCATATCTGATCGATTCTTCTTGCTATATCAGTCTCCACTCCCCATGTGTATTCCCTTTTTTGTGGATTCGCTATTCAAAATGGGTTAATCAGGGCTCAATTCTTTATATCATTAATAAGAATACTGTTTAATAACATCTTGTTTTCGAAGTAGTGATATTTATTCAAAAATTTATCTATATATGACATGCTTGTATCATTCAAGTCCCCTACTACTATGATTTACCAATTTATCTTGCAACTAGACTTGAGACATTTTGTTATTTTCTTTTCAAAATTTGGTTTATCAGTGTGTTTGGCTAGTAAATATATATCTATAATCCTTAGGTATTTCTTGTGTGGAAATGCCATATCCAATAGAATGGCTCTTTCATCAATTATTTCTTTGTTTATGATTCTTCTGGTCAGTTCGTGCCTAACTGCCATCCTGACTCCTGTACCCTGTCTTTGTTCCAAATTGGTCCAGTAGCACTTGTAGTTATTCATTTTTTAAAATTTTATTGTACGCTCATTTCCATTTGTTTCAGTGCTAACTATAATGTTCCAGTTTATTTTCTACTATAATTCTGTCTAGCTTATTCTGTTTATCTCTTTGTTTAATCCTCTAGTGTTTGAAGTTGCAATTTTTAATATAATGCCTATTTCTATTTTATGAGTTGATTTCTCAGTGGTTTGTATTCTTTTTTTATCTCTAAATTGAAATGTGTTTTTTCTTTTTGGTGTGTCACCCATAAAGATTAAGATTGGTATTGGAGTTGGTAATTGTCACTCATTAAGGCTCCAATGGCCTCTAGGGCTCTTTATATATGGACTTGCATTTCCATTGTTTTGTTGATTTAGTATTGTCTTTCTCAGATGTTTGCTGTATTCTATAGATGGGTTGAAATTGCAAGATTGCTTGGGCTAATTCTTAATAATTCATTTTTCTCCTTCTTTTCAGTGTTAGAGTTTTGTTCCATCCCATCATAATATTCTTGATTGTATACCTCTATATTTGTGACTCTTTCATCCAGGTCTGTTATAATTTCTTGAGACTAGCAACTTCTCTTTGTAATATTATAAGCAGCTTCGCGACTCTCTGATATCTTGTAATTGCTGCATAGATCTTTGCGAGCCTTGAAGTTGTTTCTAACAAATTTGTTGAGTATGCTTCTGGGGTTGTCCTATCCTACTGATTATTATTGGCTTGTGCTGCTACTGTATACAATGTTGGTTTAGCACTTCCCTTGTTATTTGGAACTGTGGTTGTTTAGAGGCCGCTTGTTTTCACTGGTCTAAATTTGCTGTAGATTTGTCTATATTTTTCGGTTTGGGCGTGGTTTAAATCTCTCTACTGTTTTTTCTATTCCTTAATAGGGCACCCCTTAATGAGGTGGGTTGTTGTATTGCAAATTGCATATAAAGATGTTTTGATAGGTACCAGAGCTATTGTGGTTTTGCTAAGAGTGTAGATTAGGTCCTTTGCCAAAAGTAGATCTTCTTTTGTTTCAAAACTTATTATTGCAAATTTCTTTGATTGGTATTTTACTGAGCACGTGTGTAGTATGTAACACGTATATGCTTTCATCTCACTTAATACTCGCTTAAGGTTCTTTGCCATAGTGCCTAGTGATAGGTTGACTAATTTGATAGCTATACCGTATCTTTTTCTCATCTGATCAGGGGACTAGCAGACATTGTTTATTCTAACTGCATTTCCTTTGATAAGGGTGCTATGTTGTTTGACCAGCAATTCTTTAACTATTGCTTCTTCAAAAGTGATGATGCACACTGTTACAGGTTTTGAGTTCTTATACTAATTCCTGCTATGTTATCAAATTTGATGAAATGCTATCTTACTTCTAGAAATTTTGTGTTAAGGAGTTGTCCCAGATCACTATGGATTTTCTTTCTCAATCAATTGTCTGCTGATCTGCATGTGTGTGAACTTGTTGTTATCTAGATTAGGTAATCCATTCTTGTTACATTATCTGCTGTTTGTTGATTCCCAAAAGTTATGACAATTTGTGTTTCCTCTTTACTGTGTTCGCTGCATATTGCGATGAGCCCTGAAGGAGAGTTGAAGATCTTGGTTAAGTAGAGAATCTTTGCATCATTGTTTGAATCAGGAGTGACATTAGCATCTATACCCACTTTGAAGCAGTCTCTTCCATATCTAATCTCTGGATTGACCAGTGTCCTTGATCTTGGCTTGTCATTGGGATGCATCACATTGTTCCTATGGCTTACAGGTGTTCAAATTTCTTTGTTTCTTTCTCTGGAAGGTTGTTTGTTGAACTACTCCTTATTTTCTTCAGCTATTGGATTGACAGTTCCCTCCTATTGTTTTTTTTTGGTTTGAGTCTCTTTTCTCCAAGGGCATATAATAGTTGATGGCTCTTCTGTTTCACTTTCGGCTTCCTCTATCTGTTTGCTCCAAGTCTGCCCTCTACGAGATTGTTCTGGCTCTATGTTCTTACTAGTTGTCTCTGGGATTGTGACTGTTAAATTTTCTAGAATGTTTGTTTCTTCACTTTTATGATTGGATTCTGTTACCATGTTTGTTAGTGTTTTTGTCTGTGTATTGATGGGCTTCTTGGTATATGGTTGTTTATAAAGGGAGGTAGTCTCCTTGTTTCTTCTTTTAGCATGTTAGTTTTTTTCTATTTTTTATTGTTCAAGCTGTAAAACTTTAGCATTTCTAGCATTGGTAACTATTTTTCTGTTACAAAGGTTGCTGTGCTTCAAGTGATTAGAAAAGAGATGAGAGATGGTAGGATCAATTACAATATTAAAGTCTCCCATAACAATTACTTCAAAGTATTTTTTCTATTTTTCATGAATTTTCTTTTGTAAGATTTATTGTAGATATCTATTTTCTTTCTTATTAAAAAGTAAGTAAACTTGAAAAATTATAAGCTTACTCTTTACTGATAAGAAGCTAGCTTCTATTATATGACCCTCTATCTTATCTATACATGCTAACTTTTTTTTATATTTCTTTTTGATTAAAATGTCTATTCCAGAGTCTCTAGATTTGCTATTATTACTGTTATAAAAAAACTTGTGTATATCTTAAAATTTGAAGGCAAATATATCAGATTTAAATATAAGTTTTGTATTACAAATTCCAAGAATATCAATATCCATCTTTTGGATTTTTTCCCAAAGCCTTTGTTAATCAAGAATTGTATTAAAACCTCTTATGTTATATATTCCTATAGTTATAATATTATTGATAAAAAGTTTGATATCATTATTTTGGTAAAGAGTATGGCTTTTTGATATTTTTATAGTATTGAATTTTATTGTTGAGATTAAGTCATCTAAGGAGTTTATATCATTTGAGAATTTATTATTATGTATATCATTATTTGTTGCACATGCCATTGGATTTATTATTTTCTGAGAAGAGCTGGATTTCTTTTGGAAATCCAATTATTTTTCAAGAAACTGTAATTGGACTGATATACTTTATAATTATTGGATTTTTCTTTTGCATTCTGGTTAAGAACATTTTTTGAATTATTACTCCATTCTACTAATTTTTGTATTCATTTTTTCTTGATTAACTAAGATCTGTTATCAAGAAGTAGACCTATTGTTTTCAAAGTCTAAGCTATTTAAACTTCTGAATTTTCAATTAGTCCCCTGATTCCATCTCCTGTTTTAATTGATGGGTTCATTATTACTATCTATTAATTGAGCATACTCAGCTCTTTTGGATTTAGGTTTTTGCCTTGTTTTGATTATATATATAACTAGTTTGCTTCTGATCCAAGTATATAATTAATTCATATTATTGTTGGATTTATCTTTTTTTTTTAGAGTTAGTCTTTCATCTTGGTTTTCTATTATATCTTATATTAGTTCTCTCTATTCCTCCATCTATCTGTTTAATATCTGATTGTATTAATTTATTATCTGATTCTAGAGTATTTTTGTAATATTGTCTATCAGATAAAAAGTTTTATTCTTTTCTAAAGTATTCTTTGACACTTTGTATAAGTTTATGGCCATGCATGAATATATGTTGCTTTAGAGCTTTTTTTAAATTTTGTGATAATGCAAAATATATAACAATGTATTCTTATTTTCTGAGTATAAGTGGATTTCTGAAATAAAACATGTTTTGACTTTAATATGTCTAACTGATTGAGTAACCAGATTAGTAGTAGTATTATTAATACTATATAGTCTTAGATATTGAGAGTTACACTGCTTGATTAATTTTTTCATTATTTGGTTCATGTTGAGTAAAAATAACTCTAATAGTTTCTTTATTAATAAGAATTATCTATTTTTTTTTTAAATTTTTGAACTATTAATGAAATATATTATGTGCTTTTACTTTTCTTTGAGAATAAGAATAATTATAAATATGAATATTTGTTATATTTTCATATTTTAATAGGGCAGCTTTAATCTTTTGAAATAAGTAATTTTGATTAATATCAACTAAAGTAAGTACTAATGAAAACTTGTTTTCTTTAGTCTTCTGTTAAAAAAATTTTTTGTATATCAAATTCTTGCATTTTTTTTTATAGCAAAATATAGTTCAAGTATTTCTATTAAAAAAGTTCTTTTTAAAGGTTTAAAAATTTTTTGATAGATTTAGTACATTTTAAAGATATTTTATTCTCTTATTTTTTAATTCTTCTAGAAACCTGAATATAAGAATTTCTATTTTATATTTGCAATTTTCTTTAATATAAAAGGGATTAATGCAGAATAAAGATAGTTTATTTCTTGTCTCATAGGCAAATTGTTTTATGATATTATCCTTTTAAATCTTTTTTATAATTTTTTCTATTTCTATTTAGTTTTCTACTTTCTTATTGCCTATTTCTATTTTAGTATTACCGAAAATTTCTACTATTATAGTTTATTGAACTTTTATATCATTTTTTAGATCTATATTATAAAAATTGCCATTCATTATAGATTGAGCTGTTGATATTTTATATAAAGTATGTTATGATTGTTTCTTTTACTTGATTAGATCAAAATATTTGTTTTTTAGATATGGCACTAGAAGATCTTTATCTTTCTCTTGTTCTTGAGTCCATAGATATAGGATATATTGCTTAAGAATTGTGGTTTTAATAAAGGTAATTGATTGACATTTAGGATTTGGGCAATAATGTTATTTAAAATTGAGTATTTGTTTGATTTGGAACAGGATTCTACATAGTTTTTGGAATAGTAACTATAATAAAAATAGCTTACATTATCCAAAGTTTTTTGTGTTAATCAAATTTATTTGACAGTTAAAGCAATATATCCATAGTATGTACTTCTCTCTTTTCTATAATTTACTATATATTATCCTATATTTTTTCATTGACATACTTAGATCACATAATGCATAAAAATTTATTGACTGTTTTAATAGATATTATAGTCTAAAGTTTATGTATCATCAAAATAAACTGCTATTGTTTTGTTATTACTGGTCATATTTAAAGATAATTCGTTTTTGTTTATCAAATCTAAAAATAGATATGACATAAAGGATTGTAAACAAAACATATTTGTTTTGAAGTTTATATTTGTCATATAGCTTATTGTTATAAAAGCATAGATGTGACAGATTTTGCATTATGCATTTTAAATATAATCAATTGTTATATTGTTTTAAAACTCTATTCTATTAAATAAAAGAGGTTTTAACATTCTACTAAGTGTTGCAAACCTTAAGCTTAAACTGATTTATCAGCTTGAGTTATTGTTTGCAAGACTTTTTTTGATATCAAGAAAAGTATTACCCTATACTGGCCTAATTGAGAGCTTGTGAAGTTGAGATTGAATTTCAAAAAGCTTATTGTGAATCAGTATTTTTATGTTTTTCTTTTCTCTTTAAAGAAAGAAACTTTGTGCAGAACAAATAGATTTTTTTTCAAATCTACTTAATATTTGTTGCCAATTAGTTGTATATAATATAAAGCTTGTTTGAGAGCAAAAAATTTTGTGTGTAAAAGTGTTTTCTTATATATGTAAAGCTGGCTTTTCTTGTTTTCCAATAAAATTATCAAAAAAAGAAATTTTTAGGAAAACTATAAATCAGTAGAAGAGTTTTTTTTTTTTTTTTGCCCTCTGTCAGGCTAGTTATGTATGCTTTATTAAACATTTGTAAGCTATACATATAATATGAGA
>CAJVPT010003665.1:0-14801 GCA_910592055.1 Acaulospora colombiana
GTTCTACTTTATATTTAATTTATATTTCTATAATCTATTTAATAGTATATATATATTTTTTAAAATTTTTAAAAATTTTTAATATATTTATAATTAATAAAATTAATAAATATATAATTTTATAATTTTAAATAATATTTTTAAAATATAATTTTGGGATTATAATTTTAGATCCAAAAAATTTTTAGTTCATCTTCAAAAATAATTATCCATATTATAGATTTTTTATATAATAACTAACTTATCCTTTTATTGAATTATTCTAAATCAAGTTTAAAGAACAATATTTTACTTTTCTAGAGAATGGTATAAATTTTTATTCATTAGATTTATTATCAATAATTTATTTTTATAGGTTGTTTAAAAATATGAATTGCTAAATTAATAAAAAAAAAGGAAAAAAAAAAAAGAAGAAAGAATACAATCAAGCTTTTTTAAAAAAGTTTACTAACTGAACATCTTTTTTTCAAAAGAAATTTGCTTGATTGAAATATTTTACTTGAACTTTGGAAGAAATCATCTTTATTATTACTTGTAATATCAAACAAATCAATTTCAACTAGATTTATCATTTAAGTGAATGCCAGATTGGAATTGTTCAAAAGAAACCTAATGCTTTAGCTTCTAGACAGAGAAGTTTTCTCACTACCTAAAAAACTTAAGAAGGATAAATTATTAAAAATATTCTTTAATAGTTATTATTTAAAAATTAATAAAAATTTTTTGTAGATTTTGAAAGCATAATTATGAATTTGAAAATTTCCAAAATGATAAAAACATGATCAAATTTTTATAAGTCACCATATATAGTATATAGTAACTAAATGTTGCAGATTATACTTTTAATAATTTTATAAAAAAATTTTTTTTTAAAAAATAATTCTAATATAAAATTAACAAATTTATAGCCTTTTGATATCTTCTTTTTTCGTTTTGAAGATTTTTTAGAAATCGTGAACTCAAAAAAAAAAAAAAAATTTTTTTATTTAAAACAAAATATATGTGAAACCAACATGTAACCAATATACAACAATAAATGTTTAAATAATTATTATAACATTTTATAACAAAATAGAGCTCATTAGAACTGTATGTTACCTTCTTCGACTATAGTAATTTACGAAATCGAATACAAATACACCAATTATTATCTATATTACACCATAATCTACCGGCACCATATAAAATCATGCAGCATACAACTTAATAGAGAGTATGATAGATCGATTGTACGATTTCATCAACCGAGAGCCCATTATTCCCCAAGATTTCAGCATTTCTGTTTATTTCATATTCGATGCCAAATACTTGATCCCAAATATCTGAGCCTTTCAATTAGAAATGATTATGTTAAATAGTGATTTCGCTTTATTTCGAGTGAGTCAGTAAGGGAGAACGCTAGAGTTATCGTGAGTTCTTGAATTTATTTAAGCTTACGTGAATTCGGAGGATAATCCTCTGGAAAAGGGTAATCGGTAGAAAATACATTATTATCTATTTCAGGGTTTTCATCCTCCGGTGAAGGAAAATGGTAATCGGTAGGTAACGTGATATTATTTATTTTAGGACTTTCTTTTCCATCATCTGCAAAGAAAAATCTGAGTTAGAAATTGATCTTATATTATATTCTCATCATTGTAAATTCTGAGACTTCATTGGACTTTCAATGTTACACATTGCATTTCACAAGTCACGCTTTCCTTTGCGGAATATCTACGTCACCAGTCCCAGTCACTTGCGGAATATCTAATAACGTTTAAAGCGCACCTCTCTTTGAAATATCTACGCTACTACCCTGGGGAGTTCCCTTAGGACCTCGCTGTTTCCTTACAAATAATGTACATAATAAGCCTCTTTTACTGCAACGAGTACAACGACCACCTTCATTGAAATCTTCGCATTTTTTTCTTGCATCATGGCAATTCCCGCACACTTGTCTTGCGTAGATATTTTCATGTTCCGACATTTGCCAATAAAAGATCTAACGAGTAGGGGTCTCGTGATAACGTGTTGTGTTAATATTCTAGATAATATGAGACGAAATAAATTATTTCGATATTTAAGATATGACAACATTAAAAGGTTCACGAAGGGGTGAAATGGATTTTGCCCGGTGTATACTGTACATAAAAGCGACGAAAGAGATTTTTATAGCATACATAAAAAATACGCATATATATAATAAATTATCGACAATAATAGAATTGAACTTTTGACTTTTTCAAGAATTTCTGTCACACAGTTTACTGCGTACTTTTATTAGAAAGCTAATAAAGACCAACCGAAATATCGTTACCGCTCACGGAACATTTATTGTTTCGATACACCAATTTCCTATCCTTGACAAATATCGCCATATCTAGTTTAATTTGGTTGCAACTTTACGGAAATATTATATCCTCTGAACATTATTTAATGGTTGGCGGTCAAAATATGTGCCATCTCTTAGTGGAAAGTTTCAAGCATCAAATCTCTTCGTTCTCGTCTCCTACACTTTTAGGGTAGGTGGGACGTGCAGCTACATTTAGAATGGGTTGCATTAATGCACCGCAAATAGCATTGCTTACAAATAATGTGTTCACCCAATCTCGTGCGTTTCCTAAATTGCACAATGAATCGTTAAATTCCATTAAATTTTGCAATTTTCAAGTTTTTTTTTGCTACACAACTAAAAATATACGGATAATGCGAATTGGCGCAGCACATAAAAAAAAAAAAAACGTTACCGTTATAAAATGTATTGCGATTTAATTAAAACCAAATATGGTTGTTGAATTAATTAAATTAAAAGTTTGTCCTTATAGTGGAAATAATCAATTTTATTACATTAGTAATTATGAAATGTCGTGTTAATTAATTCTTTTACAAATCACATTCAATTTGTTAATAAATAATAACAACAATAATAATATTTTATTTTATTTTATTTTATTAGTATTCAAAAAATCATATACTTTTATTAATTTATTTACTATTTATTATTGTTATTGTTATTTTTAAAGATTACTATTAATTTTATAAAAAAAAATCATAAAACACATACATATACTATTATGCTAAATGGAGTGTAATAGATATTTTATTAATCTTCAACTGATTAAATGATTGATTAATCAATTAGAGATACGGTATATAATTTAATATTAATTCGAACTATACAATACACGGTTTTAAATGTTTATTTTAGATGAGACAAAATAATTTATTTAAGAATTAAAATCATTTTATTGTATAAAATAATTTTTATTAGCGAGATTAACTATTTTACTGTGATTATATTCGAATTTATATTAAATAATATACTGCATATTAACTCAAAAAAAATTCTTTTTCCTTCCTTTATCATCAGAATCCTAACAGGATTTAAAGTTCAAATTCAACTTCACCGACCTTTCGAGGCCTATTTTGAAAATAGGCGTGTATTGACCCCTCCGATTTTAGGTCTAAGCAGGCTCGGACTAGCTCACTTATTGTATATGATTATATTGCGTAATTGATATTTATGTCATGCGTAATGTCCTGTATGACATGGCTTAATAATTTTCCGCCCGCGTAATTTAGAATTAATGCACGAGGTTTAACCATACAAATCTAGCTAAAACCAATTGGTGAAATTCATGTTTTATACTCGGTGTAATCCACGGATATTTGTACGCCATGTTAAGGTTAAGCGTTTTTTTTTTCAAACCTTAAAAAAAAGAACCATCCATAATTCACCATCAATTGGCTTTCTTAAACATGCAGTATTTGTTTTACGATAAGTTTTACTATACTGGCCAATGAATATTATTACTGGAAATCATAATGATTACAGTTGTTTTGTCGATAATACGGAATCTATTGTTTGCATGCACGGCATCCAAATGTTTGTTTTAGTTGTATCATCTATATCAGGCATAAACTTTTACCATAAATCTGGTTTTCCTGTTTAAAGAATATACAGTATATACAGTATGGTAGCATTTTTTAACGCCACTCGTGTTATGACAATGACAGCCGATAAACTAAATGTGGGATCCAATATACTGTAATTCCAGAAAGAATGATATAGTATCATTTTTATCATTTTTCCATTTAGTGCCCCCTTTTTTTTTTTCATAAAGATATCACATCTGAGCATATAGTATAATAATAATAATAAGCACGTTAACGGCAAATTTTACGGAAAGAAAAGCTTTCTTGCATACATTGAAAAATCGAATTTCCAAGACCTTATTTTTTAAAAAAAAAAAACGTCACAAACATTGTGCTCGGCGTCTAATTTTGGAGATTTTTGGTTTCTGTATGTAATCTTATACATAGGATAAAAAAATGCTGAGGAAACAAAACCTAACTATTGAATATCACACAATATTGTATTCGAGTCACAACATAGAAATGCTACGAAACCTTTTATCCCTCCCATTTCGTTATGTTCTAGGTCTAATTTTTTCTGTCCTTTGGTAAGTACAGTATATTGAAAATGTCGTTAATAATAAGGCCCCAAACCTTATAAAACATCATACCGCAGTAACAGTTTCTAAATCGGAATTATTACTGTAAATCCAGATCTTAATTTTTCTATATACAGTATATATTTTTTTATTGAAATAAGAACTAGCGATGCGGTAGCCACACTGTAATTTCAAGCTCTGATAGTTGAGATTGTTTAGTAAAGATGAGATGAAGTAAGAACCAAATGATGCAAACTGTATCCATTATGCATAATCTATTTGACTGCTTTTGGTTGCTTGTGTACGTTTGAATTATAATGTTATCCTATGGCATTAATAGTCGGTTTACGCCCATTATTCTTCCTTTTCGAGTAGTCTGCACGATCGGTTTATTAATAGCAGGCATGACTTTTTTTTTTAACTTTCTTTTTTTGTGGGATCTTTTTTGTGACCCATTTCATCTATAATACGAGTTCTCGTACCATCTCATACATAAATAATAAACGAAGCAAAACAAAAAATCTTTATCGCATGAAGCAGCCTCCGAAGAGCTGTAACAATTTTCATCCGAAAGAGAATTTAGAATTAATGATCATTATAATTTTTTAATAATTCTTTGACAAAGCTCTTTATGTTTCCATTAGATTACACAATGCTAGATCGATGATTCTTATTTACGTATCATTGATTTCATGGATAACCCAAACCAACTTTTCGAATTACACACTCTGATCTAAATTTTTTAAGTTGTGGTGGTGGTTGTTAAGAAACCGAGTTTTTTATGAAGTTAAAGTCGCGTTATCTTGTTCTTTCTAATAAAATAAAATAATGTCGCTTGTTGTTTTTACTTGTTCCCCCAATTTCTTAGGCATATCTTCGATATATGTTATACAGGAGTTGTGGTACCGAAAGTTTGGATTAAAATGTGTTGATTATAATGTGAATTCTTTTCAAAAAATTTTTTCCCTTATTATATTATGAAAATGTTGGCTTTTTACATCCATAATTGCACTTTATACATCCAAAAACTTCGATAGAGTAACAAAAACAAAGATGAGATTGGGAGTTCTTTTTACCCAATTTTTTTGCCCGCTGCTGCATTTCTCATTGGATGAATGCGCATTGCTATTTTAGTTAATTGTGTCGATGATCTTCGGATTTCCGAGAACCGTGTATTTAGCTCCAAATACTCGGGTCTATAACCGAAATACCCAATTCGGAAAGTGTTTTCATACTGTACAGTATATACAGTACTTAAAAATTTTATCGGCGGAATTTAAATTTTATAAATTTACTGTATATCAGAAAATAAAATATGTTTGTTTAAGATATAAAAGCATAGTTTTTAAAAAATATATAGTAAAAATACAATAAATATATTATAAAAAATATTATTTAATAATTTAATAATTTTATTTAATAAATATATAATATACTATGTAGACATTGACCATAAGAAAAAAAAAACTCCACTGATCAAAAATTTCCTTTTTTGATAATTTTCTTGAAAAACTCACAAAAACTCTTCTATACAAGAGCAAACCTTAGAGGACATAATCAAACACTTCTGGGTAATACAATTTACTTTGCAACAATAGAAAAAAAGTTTTGTTCAACTTAAAAGAGAAGAAAAAGCAAAACAAGCTAATTCATAATAGGCTTCTTAAGATCCAACCTCAACTACACAAAGCTTTTAGTCAGGTCAGTATAGATTAATACTTTTTTAGACACTAAAAGAAATCTCAGAAACAATAAATTATATTGATAAATCAGTACAACCTCAAAATTAAATGAAACCTAGGAGGACATCCAAATCTCTTTGATTAAATAGCTAAAAGATCACAATAACTTTAGTTTAACTAATTCACATTACATTAATATAAATAAGTTAACTTTTTATCTATTTGACATATATTAAAGCAAACTGATCAATCTATAACAAAACAATAAAATATGACAGATCAACAAACTAGAATGTATGTGATTAACCAATATATGTTATCTAAAGTAAGATTAATAGCTGATTATAACCAATTACATATTAATAAACAAATACTAGATATATAAACATATAGAAGTCACATATTATAGATTCTCTAATATCAATATAACAACTTATTATTATATAAGCCAAACAAAAAAATAATACATAACAATATTTATCTAATCATATGATTAAAAAGACACTTATATAATAACAATATATATTAATTTTTTGTATTATATAATAATATGTCAATAAAAAAATAAACAATAATCAGGATTCTAAAGAGAAGAGAAAATGAACTATTGAAAGTATTGGGAAAGATAGCTTCTTATCAAGATCTTCAGCAAGTACTTTGAAAAACAAGAATAATACAATATGAGCTGAGATCAACAATAACTAATCAACTTCATATTTATACTGAGTTAATACATGTTTTCTTAATACTAGATAATATTATTGTCAATTTATTAAGGATAGATTCATTGGTGTTAATAAAAAAATATATGTTACAGTAATATATTTTCACTCTCTAAGAAAAGAAGAAAGGTAAAAAAGAAAATTTGGAAGCATCTATGTTATAAAGAAAAGGTATATAATATATTGATTAACAAGTCAGAAATATAAGTATCAAGCTTTAATTAAGTTGAAGTTACTATAATAAAAAGTATCCCAATAAAAGTTCAATCAACTTCTATAGAACTTAAAAAAAGTACATTTCATTAAAAAAGTTATAATGGAGGATAAAGCAATGATGGAACAAATAGAAATAGGAGTATTAAAAGAAATAATCCAAAAAAGCTATATTATAGATAACATATCTTATAATACAAGAAATAGAATTTAGTAAACAACAGTAAATCCATTTTTCATAAAACAATAGAGATCAATTAAGATGAAAGTACTTCAAGCTATGTTATCAGAAGAAAATAGGAAAAAAAGAATTACATATCTCAAAAGAGCTCTAAAAATATTTAAGAGAATGAATTTCTTTAAAACAAAATTTATCAATGACAACTATTGGATTACATTTGGTTTTGATAAAGAAGAAGATATAAAAAAATGTCTGGAGGCTGTTAATAAAAAAGAAGTCAAGAACTTTATACTTAGAAGAATAAATAAAGATATGAACATATGATTAGCCTTCCAAAGATATGCTTAGAACAAAAAGTTTTTTAAGTTAAAAAGCTTTTCTTTAGCTAAAAATAGATCAAAATATATTATATTAATAGATACAGATTACTAGCTTAATAAATATATGATTAGACAAACAATGGAAGAATTTGAAGAGATTATCAATATTCATGAATATAGAATATTTTTTTATCAAAAATAGTTTAGAGTTCACCTTTATACTCACTAAAAATATATCAACTTGAATAAGAAATATGTGATTAAGATAAAATTCAATTAAATATAGTTTGTGATAGCTTACAAGGAATAAGATAATCAAGAAATTACTCAGATTTTAAACGAGAGAAAAAGATATTTCTTAAGACTTTATAGAGTTAATGGATTATCTACAAAATCTATAGAGGAAGCCTTAAACTATACGAAGATTAAAGTCTTTTATATATCAAAAAACAAGATCATCTTGATATCAGAAACTATGCAATAGTATCCTTTGAGAATGAAAAAGATCTAAGAAAGGCATTATAGTATCAAATAATGATTGACAATCAAGGGCCAGAATGAAGTGCAAAGAATCATTATCATTACAAGGTATTAGTTGATATGGCTAAGTCAAACAATGCACATATAATGATTAAAGAAACAAGAAAGCAAGATTGCAAAAACCAAAATAGAGCAAGTGAAAATAGAAAAAGTAATAAAGATACTATTATAACTGAAAAATAAGTTACATTGGCAGTAAAATTCAAAAGCAACAATAGTCAACCAGAAAATAGGAGAAGTATAATAAGATCTATATCACCAGTAACTAATAGCAATAGGGAGCCATTAGGGAGGTGAAGACACCAGGAAGCAAACCAAGCCCTATATAAGATTTCACAATATTCCTCAGAAACAGATAATAAAGCTTTGGATACCAGATAATGTCAAAGACAAACAACAAGATAGGAAACAAGAAGCCTAATATCAACTGCAAAACAAGAGTCAGAGATAGTCCAATTAAAGTTTTATTAAAGAAAATAATAGACAAGTTTTCATATAATAGTAATGGGAGACTTTAATGCTATATACAATCCTGTAAAAGACAGGATATAAATATTTAGAGCTAAATTTAGACCATCCTGGTACCTAAAAATACTGCCATTTAACTTTTTAGATAAATGGTTCTTCCGTGATATATAGGCTATATAGAAAGGAAAAAATAAAACTTTAACAAGATAGGATACTACTAGCAGTAGTCAGATTGATTATATGTGAATGTATCAAAGCTTTACAAACTATTTAATACTCAGATTCAACAATCAAAGTATGAAGGAAACAATAGAAAATAATTATACTATACTAGTGATGACAATGCATGATGCCAATCTCTTTACAAGAGATATTAAAAACAAGCTTCCCATTAAGAGTAAACAAAAAATTGATATAAAGGAATCAATACCAGAACAGTAGAAGGTATTTAGTAAAAGCTTAAATCATAAACTCAAGATGGTAATGGATCCATTATTTAAAAAAGAGCCTGAAAAAGATAAAAGAGAAGCTCAAGCAAACAAGATTTGAAAGATATTTGAAGAACAAATATATAGAGCAACACATAATAAGCTTGTAATCAAGAAGCTATCTATTTCCTAGGAAAAATATCATAGACATGGGCCAGAATTTATCAAGTATTAGAGGGCCCTTCAGCTATTTGTACTCTCTAAAAAAGCAGAAAGTACACATGATTCAATCAAATTGCAAGTTCTTTGGTTCTAATTATCAGATTGAAAACTATTGCATCCAATATAGCATTTCTTAAATTACATAGAAACTATTAAAAAAGATATACAGGATTCAATAAAAGGCCTAAAACTCACTAATCAGAACACAGAGGCAAAAAAAACAAGAGATGTTATCAAAAGAGTCTTAAAATAGAGATGTGATAACTTATATAATAATCAAAGGAGAATGGTAAACTCCTTGACTAACAAAGAGCAAGTCAAAATAATGCTGAACAAAATTAAGATTAAAGATGAAAAAAAGGAATATACAACTATTAAAAAGAGAGAAATTAAAAGAAAAATAAGAAAATATTACTATGAAGTATTCAAAAAATGAAACAACAATTTTGACAACCTTACAGAAGATTAAAACAAAGAATACAATTCTAAAGACAATATTAAAAAAAGGTGATACAAAGATCTACTGAAGTTAATCTCTCAATAAGAACTATATGAAATGCTTCAAGGATTTTTCAATAATAAAGCCCTAGGAAGATTACAAATCAGCTATAAAATATTAAAAAGACTGGATCAAGAAGAAAAAGAATATATAGTATATTAATAGTTAATAATGTATATATATTGTTTAACAAAACATTTTGAAATTCTTTATTTATTCATAACTTAATAAAAAATTATCTAAATAATATAAAAATTTAAATAAGTATTTTTTAAAAGTTAAAGAATAAGGTTACTTAAAACTATTTATATAAGTTTTATATTATTTTATATTAAATTTTTTATTTAAATTCTAAAAAAATTATTCATTTTTTTTTTTAATAGTCCAACTGACAAAACGAATTTTTATTGAGGAATCAGTAATATATTTTTAGATTATATAAGCAATTCGTATAATCTTCTTAAACTACCTATCCTAGTCAAGTCCACCAATTTTACCACATGGTGATACTATTTTTATCAGTTGTCCTGCTCTATCCAGGACTGTAGCGTTCTGAAGATCTGCTATAAACTTCATATTATTCTTCAAGAGGCTTGTATTATGTGTTTTTTAGTGATGTCTTTATATACCATTCAATGGTCATAGATATCATGGACGATCCCTACTATATTTGAATCCTCCGCACACTAGTTGAAACTTAGATGACATAGTCCTCTGGCTATGTTCTTGATATCTAGGCAATTCAATAATGTCATATAATTGAATAAATATAGCCTTCCATTGCTTTATTTTTAATCACTTTTGCAAGTTGGCCTTAACAGGTGTTTCTCTTGGTTACTTTGTAATGAAATGCTCCTCCCATTGGATTGGTTACCTTGATGATTGTTTTCAAATTTCTTCTCCCAGGGTCTGCCCCTACCAGTTTATAACGTGGCGCTAAAACTAATCACTATCCCTGCAATAGCTATTCTCTTTAGTAGCCATTAGTTTTGTGACCATAAAGATCTCCCATTAATTATTGTTATAGCCTATTTTATTTCGACAAATGCAAATGAATGAAGTCTCTCTTATTACCCATAGGGTTTAGTTTTGACAAGAGATGGATGTTTTTTCCATATCCATTAAAAGGCTTGAGCTGATCAGTATTCTTCCTGACTTGTCTTGGATCTTTATATATTTAAGGTAGCAGGTATATCGAAGATTTTTTCCTTAGCACTAAAACTTGCCAAAGCTTGGATGAATTGGGTTTTTTATACCATGGTCAGATGGTGTGAGTACAAGGATGTATATGGTGATAAGCATACATCTTGTACAATATAACCTATATTGTGAAAACTGTTCTTAGGTGAGATTGAACCAGTAACTCACAAATGGTGACCTGGGAGTACATCTACTGTACTATTGATCCACAGATCTCAAAAAAATTACTCATAAAATTGATTTATAAATTATATTTTTATTATATAAAATCAGTATGGAAATTTACTAAAAATTTTTTTACTTTTTATAATTCAATGAAAATTTATTTATTTTATATAAAATTTTATAAATAATTTTTTATAATTAAAAAAACAAAATTAATTAAGATTTTTATATAAAATAACTTAATAAATTGTTTAAAATTTATTTTTTAAAAAAAATTTTAGAATCTTTTTTTTTATATATAAAATTAAAATTAATAAATAAATTATATAATACTTTTAATATTTTTTCTTTACATTTTTTTATATTTATACTTTAAAAAATATATTATAAAGTTTTAAATAATTTGAATAATTTTTTATTAATTTATAAACAAAAATATATATTTTAAAAAATTCCTAAAAGTTTTGTTACATACTATATATACTATATATAATTTAAAAGAAAAGTTATAGAAAAAAATAAATTTAATAACTATAATATTTAGATATAATAAAATAGTAACTTTTTGTTTATTTATTTTTTTAATAATAATTTTTATTTTTTAATATAATAAATTTGTGAAAATATTTTTAATTTTTTAATTTTATATATTATACTAGTCAAAAAATAATTTATTCAGTATACTACAACTTATGTAATATTTAGTAAAAAATAAACAACTTGGCAAAAAAATAATATAAATAAATCAGTAATTATAGTATATACTTTAGCTATAAATATTACAAAAATTTGTATATTTATAATTTATTAACAATTTATCAAAAATTTATTAATAATTCATCAAATAATTTATTAACTATTCAGTAAAAATTTATTAATAATTTAATAAAAGTTTATTACAAAATTATTTATTAGCAATTTGAAGAAAATTTGATGCTAATTTATTAATAATTTGTCAAAAATTCATTAATAGTTTATTAATTTTTTTTTTTTTTTTTTTTTTTTAACCTGCAATTATGCCACAATGACATATCTTTATTGAAAAATTGAAATAAATTTACAGACTTTCACAAAGTAATTAACTTGTCTTCATACAAAAGTATTCTAAGTCAAATTTTGGGAACAATATTTCACTCCCCTAATAGATTGGTAATAATCTTTATCTACCAAGATCATTGCCAACAGTTTTTTACTGTAGATTGCTTGAAAACCAATGAATTGTTAAGTTAAAAAGAGAAAGAAAAAAAAAAGAATTGAGAAAAGGTGACAATTTAAGGCCTACCAAAAAAAAATCCAAAATAAAAACAATTTCTTCTCAAAAGGAATCTATCTGATTGGAATAGTCTTCTTGCTTCACTTGAATCTTAGAAGAAATCTTCTTTTTCACTACCTGCAGCATCAGACAAGTCAATCTAACTAGTCTTTCATTTAAGTGAGCACCGGATTGGGATATCTCAAGAAAAGCATTTAGACCTCAACTTTTTTTCATTAAAGCTTTGTCACCACTTGAGAAACTTAGGTAAGAAACAGGAGTTTGCAATTTATATTATTCATTACTTGGTCTTTTGGTGTCATAGAAGTTTTCATTAAGGGACTTGAGCTTTTTTGAGGGTAAACGTTTCCAGAGCCTTCTTTCTAATCACCAATGATATTATTGAAACACGTGAATATGACCAA
Source organism: Acaulospora colombiana (assembly GCA_910592055.1). NCBI lineage: Eukaryota > Fungi > Glomeromycota > Glomeromycetes > Diversisporales > Acaulosporaceae > Acaulospora > Acaulospora colombiana. The sequence continues at coordinate 12,751 of CAJVPT010003665.1, forward strand.
TAGGAGTTAGTTTACATTTTAAAAACTAACATATTTCGTGTCAACAATCACCTTTGGTGAGGATTTGTGTTACCAAAAATTCAGGATCAAACTGAGATAGGCAAAATTCCCCAGAAAACCATAAAAATGATAGCTCTAAGAGGCCCACAAGTAATTGAAAGGGGAAAAATAAGTCCTTCTGTCATCAAAAACCTCTATATACCTCTCTTGCTTCAAAGGTTAAACAGGCCTTCAGGTACTTCACAGTCAGTTCTTCTTCCTTTGGGAACTTTTTTGCCATTGGTATCAAAGATGTTACTTGACTTTTCTTGATCACTAGAAGTCAAGTTTTTGAGTAAAGAGGTTTGTAAACAAAAGAGAAAAGGTAGAGATGACTCTTGAAGTTATATTTCAAGTTGTTTTAATGAAAGTATTAAGACTTTATTAGCAAAAACTTCTTGCAAATATTTTTTTTGTGTATAGTCAGAAGATCAGTGAAACGAGTTTTTTAAAATAATTTTTATAATTTTAATGGTATAAAAAATATAAATAAATAATTTATATTAAGAGATTTGATAATATATAAATAAAATTCTATTAAATAAAAGTAATATAATTCAAATACAATACAAAAACATTTTATCAATAAGAATTATACTAAATAATTTAAATTTTTTACCTATTTTATTTTGCTTCTATTTGTATTTAATTATGGATCCTATGCATTATCTTTTTTTAGATATTGATTAATGACTTATTAAATAAATATAAATTGAAAAAATAAAGGTTTTCTATAGTAAAAAGACATATTTTCTTCCTTTTTGACTGTCTGTACCCTTTTAAAGCTTTCACTTTCATGGTTTTTTGAAGAATTTTATCTATCTCAGTTTGACCCTGAATTTTGGATAGCACAAATTCTCATCAAAGATAATTGGTTGACATGAAATATATTAGTTTTTGAAATGTAAACAAGCTTCTATTGATCACACTCACATATTCAATAATATCATTTGTGATTGAAAAGAATGTTCCAGAATGTTCATTCTTTAAAAACTCAAGTCCCTTAAGAAAGATATTTATAATACCAAAAGACTAAGAGATAGATAATGTGGATTGCAAGTTTCTATCTTTTTCTTAAGTTCTTCAGATAGTGACAAAGCTTTAATGAACAAAAGCTGTGGTCTAAATACTTTTTTTGAGATATTCCAATCCGATGCTCACTTAAATGAAAAATCAGTTGAATTGACTCATCCAATATCACAAGTAATAATAAAGAAGATTTCTTTTGAGGCTCAAGAGAAGCAAAAAGATTATTCCAATAAGATAAATCCCTTTTGAGAAAAGAATTGTTTTCTTTTTGAACTTTTTTGGTGAAACCTTGAATTGTTTTCCTATCTCAATTTCTTTTTTTCTCTTTTCTTCTTAACTTGACAATTTATAGTTTATGGGTAATCTATAGTGACAAACTGTTGGTGATGAATCTAGTAAATAGAGATTATATATCAATTCTCTAAGGGAGTAAAACATTGTCCCCTAGACTTGACTTAAAGTACTTAAATATAATAATAAGTTAGTCATTATATGAAAATCTATAATATTGTAGATAGTTATACAACTTCTTAATAAAGATTAAGCTATGTGACATAGTTGCGAATTAAAAAAATATATATATATAAATTGAAGAAAGTATATCAATAAATAATATATTAAATAAAATACAATTAATGGTAAAAATGTTTCAAAGTATTATTAGATATTACACTAGTTGAAAAATATTTATTTGACATAATATTACTTTTGTAAAATTTGTCAGAAAATAAATAATTCAGTATATTAATAACATAAATAAATCGTCAATCAATTTTTACGATATAATTTGACATACACTATATGGACAAAAGTATTGCACATTTTAAATTTATTATTATATAAAAATGTACATAATAACTTTATTTTATTTTTTTTTTTAAACCACAACTGGTATTAGATGTAAGCTTTATTTAAGAATTAACTTAATTTTGATGGATAATTAAATCCTACAGCACTTATATCAATCATCTTTTATAAGCCAT
>CAJVPT010003666.1:0-14800 GCA_910592055.1 Acaulospora colombiana
CTCCTAAGAAGGCATGGCTTCACAGCATACCTGCCACAAGAGACTCACAGCCTGACCCTAATAAAAGAAATTGACACCCCAATCGAGGATATAATAAGCAAGGCCTTTTTTACCAAATATCAGAAAAACCTAAAGAAACACAATATCCTCTTCACAGGACAACTGCTCAACGCAGATAGAACTAAAACACTAGAATGGTGCCAAGTCATCCAAATCAATAAGAGATCTATTCCAGGCCCAACTCCTGGTTGGTTTACCACTATACAAAATAAACTCAAAGAAACAATAGAAACTAAAGACTGAGATGACCCTATTGCAACCAAAAATGTCTTCAGACAAGGAATACCCACTACTAACCTGCCTACAATCAGACCTTACTAGATCTATACAATGAAAGAAGGCATCCCAACCATTGGCAAAAGACAACAAAAAATAGACCAAAATATCACTAAATACAGACACTACACATAAAATCCAGAAAGCTCATCACTGGAGGCATGCGAAGGATGTGCAATTAATGTCTTGGAGGATCAAACAGGAGAATGCAGCTTCACGGCCACCAAACAACAATCTATTTCAATACCAGTCCATAAAAGCAAAACTTTAATAAGGAAAAGCTACCATATAGAAAATGAAACAATCTAGCAAAACAGGATCTTCCCCAACTCTTTATCCATCATACTCTCTGAATATACACATGCCCCTCCCATTCAACAGGAAGCAGATATTGAAATCTACCCTCCAAAAAGCACACATTCACATCACAGGCAGTCGAACAAACTGCTCAAAAGCTCCCCTGAAAGCCTAGAAACATTAGCAACAATCAGAGAAAAGCTAGAAAATTATGCCATCTTCGAGATATTTACCGATGGCTCCCTAAACAACTTCAATGGGAAATACTACATAGATCTGGGTTGGGTCATTATTACCCCAGACTTGCAAGAGCACACTTTCTAGGGACAAGTAACTACACACCCATTATCAACCAGAGCAGAAATTGCAGTGATCCTTATAGTACTCAGTGTCCTATCTGAACACAGTTCAGTGACTCTTTATACAGACAGCCAGGCAGCAATCAATGGAATCCTCAAGACACAAAAGGAAGATCCAAAGAAAATTATTAAGATGCAAAAAAACTCGAACCTTCTGCTCCAAATAACAAGTCTATGCAAACAGAATCAGATAAAACTATCCCTAAATAAAATAAAGGGATACTCAGGAATTGAACACAACAAATAAGTAGACCGCTTGGCACAGATTGATAGATGGAAAGGAATGAGACCGGATGAAAAAGTGATTGAGATTCTAAGAACACAACACAGCCCCTTATATATAATCCCTCAATGGAACAATATTCTCACAGAAATCCCCATAAAAATGATTACAAAAAAGCTTATCCAAACAATTCATCTAGATAAATGGAGACTTCTCAATCAAACAAAATATAACTACAGTGAAAGAATAGTAAAAGAAATACATTGGCAGACAACCACCACTCTACTACAACCAACCAAAATAAGCAACCATCACACTAACTTGGAAGATCAAAAACTTAGAAAATTCTGTCTCAGCATTAGAAACAATGAATTGCCAACCAAAAGCAAATTATATGTCAATTTCCTCTCTATACAAGGACAACAAATGCTCCAAATACTATGAACCAGAGACTAGCACACATCCATTTATCTGCAATCAATTCAGATCCAAAACTGAAGAGTTTCTAATCAACACTATAACCACACACATCAAAAGTTACACAACACAAGAAAAAGGAAAAAAGTTTGAGAGCAAATTCACAAGCAAAACGAACTGGAGATACAAAGAGTACTTAATAACAAGCATCAGAGGTGCCATCTTCAAAGAACTAGTCTCTTATATCCAAACCATCATTTCAGATAAACTGAACAGAAAGACTTGCCTTATGCAAATACGTACTGACATAATCAATTTCCTATATAAAATATGGACAGAGAGATGCGAAACATTCCAGAAATGAAAGGTCACCATGGGCATCACAAGAAAGAAAGAGAGAGACAAGCAAAATATGAGTCCAAAAAAGATGATCCATTATTCAGCTTGAGGGAAAGATACATAAAAGATCAATATGTCAGTCTGGTCAATAACTTTATGGACCAGTGGCTCACAAATATTATAGACAACTCCTTTATCTTTGAAATTTATTTCAGCACTAGCCCAGCCTTGGCAGGTTAGCTCCCTCATTAGGGGTGGCAACAAGCCGCAAGGTGAGTATCTCTATAAAAAAGAGTCCTCTATTGAGTTTTATTTGATAGGAAACAGTTAGTAAGTTCTAGGGTAGCCTTCCTATGTAATTTTATTGCAAATATATAAATAAAACAAGGCTGAGCCAGCGTTTAAAAAAAAAAAAAAAAAAATTAGATTAGAATAATAGTTTAGCTGTAGTATGTATCATGCTGCTCGAATGAAAATATACTTTTGTCTTTATTTGATTAATAAACCGATGATCTAGCCTGGTTACGAGTATATAAAAAAAAAAAAAAAACCAAAATGATATGATTATGAATTAAAAAAAAAAAAAAAAAAACTTATTCTTATATATTTTATTTAAAGATTTTTCTGATAGCTATATAATCTATAATCAACAAGTTTAATTAGAAATGTAAAAAAATTTCAAGAAAAAAATCTAAACTAGTTATTATATTAAAGTAATAAACTAGAAGAAGAAACTAGATATCATTAAAAAAAAATAATAAATAAATATAAAACCAGATCAGATATACTAACCATACAAGATCATAAAAAATTAATATCATCTTTAATAGAAATCATGGATCAAGAAAAAAAAAAAAAGGTTATACAAAATTATTAAAGAATAAGTCTATCATAGTATTACATAGTTTAGATTTTAAACTACAATTAAAACTTAAATGATCTACAGTAATGACTTATAGACAATAATTTTATTGATTTAAAATTAATATAAATTAGCAAAAGAATTAAATATTATTTTTTAGACTACATCTAAAAAATTAATTTTTTTATAAAAGTAAATTAATATAAAAATATATTATATTAATCTAACTGTAAATTAAAAAAAAAAATCTTGTCTTTATATATTATTAGTTAAAAAATTATATTACTTAAAAATTATAAAAAGTTTATTAAATTAGTTTAAATTAAATAAAATAAAGATGATCTGTGAATCAATAGTATAGTAGTAGTGCTCCTAAGTTACCAAGTACTGTTTCTAAATTCAATACCACTGTAAAGTATTATTACCTAAGCTTAGATAATATAGGAAGATCCTATTCATCTATAATAATAATCAATATTATCTCTGACCAAAATTCTATTTAATCATAGAACAGGTATTAATATATAACTCTTTTTCATTTTCCTATGGCACAATAGCATAAATCACAAAAATACAATAAACAGTTGAAAATGAAGAGACCTAAAAGATCATAATACCTAAAAAGTAAAACTAATTACATTATCGACAAGCTCACCAGGGGCAAGGCCAGTCCCATCAGCAAAGAAATACATAAAAAATTCAAGAAGAAACCTAGCATTAAACAAAAAGCTTTACAAAAACAAACTATCCATTCACATCCAATACTATACAAATAACAGCCCAAGATGATGATACAATCACAGGAACAATGGAAAATATTAGTACAGCAAGAACTCAATACACCTGAAGCAAACAGGTGGAAGAGAAACAAGACATGCAAAACAAGATATACCACAATATAGGCAAAACACACCAAAAGGCAGGTGAAAGCCCATAGCAAAGAACAAAGAAACTGTAACTGACAATAATAGACTAATAAAAATCAATAACTCAGATATTGAAATAGATATCAATAACAACACTTCTTCTCAAGAGAAACAAGACTGACAAATCCAGGAAAAATGGGAAAAGAAAGAATCAAGACAAAGTAGTAGATTAAGATTCCACTTATCCTTTGATAGAAACATCAGATATGGCAGAAAAAGAATCAAACTCAGAATCAGAGCAGACTTACTATCAGGAGACTCTATAGGAAAGAAGATCACCTTCTTCACCAAGGTATTCAACTCTCCCAAAGACTATTTACAATTCAAAATAAATATATAGAAGAAATCACTTATATTATTACTATTTTTGAAGATCAACACTTCACAGAAACAGCTGGCAACACCAATTTAACTAAAACAAGCAATGTTAAACTCACATTACTTCTCAAAACCATTAGTAGACTTAATAAGAAAAAGAGTATCAGGGTATGTGACATTCTCCTGAATATAAAGTTCATTGATATACAACAAACTTCACCAAGTTTGAACAAATAATCAATATCAAGATGACAATATAACAAATATGGTAGTCAGCCACGATTACATTCTCCAATCAAGAAGATAAATACAAAATACTAAAATCCTGGAGTATCCTCATCAAAACAGATTCAGTAAGGATTTTTGATGCAATCTGGGACTTACTAGAAATAAAGAACAAGAGAACTCACTCTTTCTGTAAAATTAATCAACTTCCTATCTGGAACCTGTGCATTTGATCTCAAGTACATCTGCCAGAAGTTACAAGCCAAAACTTGCTACATATTTCATTTAATATCATACAACCAAGGAAATATATAGTCCTCAGTTTTGATAGCAAACAACTTTTCCAACAAGCACTAAATAAGACTTTTTGTCTAAGGAAAACCAACTTAATATGCAAACCTATCAGCATGAAGCTTTGCACTATATATGACAGTCCCAACTATTTTATAGCCAGCTGTACAATCAAAAAATAAAGAAAACAGTGGAACAAGTATAACTATAAACAAGTCCAAAAGTTTGGAAAATTATATAATTGATTCAAACCAGTCAAATCCATACATATCCGTAGACTAACACAACCCACAAAAAGCACTAAACCCATTAAACTGGAATCATATACTGTAGCAATTAGAAGTCCACACAACATCTTATAAGATGGATACAATCCAGAAACAATAAATGACATTCTCGCACCCCTCAACACAATTCGTGCAGAAATCACTTCCATCAAAGAATTACTAGAAAATCTTGATAAAAAAATTAATAATCTTGAATGATATTGCTATGCAGATACAGAAGACATGAAAGAGAAGAACACAAACATCTATACCAATACCGAAACACTAGTAGCTGAACCCTCAAATATACAGGATATTCAACAGCAACAACAACAACTTCACTGGTCAATAGAAAACATGAACAGAACCATGAATACATTAGTATCAACCATTATGAACATTCTTTCAAGTAATACAAGGCAACCTTCCCCAATATATCAAATAATATGGATAACACAAGCAGCACATTTACTGAACAAGAAAATGATAATCTCTCAATAATAATGCACTAAAAAGCAGAAACAATATCTCAAACAAAACCATCACTCATGATTATACAAACATAAGTAAAATTACTTCAAATAAAACAACTTAAAATATCATTACAACAAATATCACATCTTTTAATAATAACTATAGAAAAACAAATAACCACACAAATACTTCACAACATTCATAAAATACAACACAAAACATCCCAACCAACACTAAATAGAATTACATAAAATCATACTGGATAGTGGTCACTCTGAATTGCAGAAGCCTAAAGGATTTTCTCAAAAGAGAAACTTGATTCACCATATGGTGTATAAACAATTGGGATATAATAATATCAACAGAGACTAATGAAACCAAAAACAGTACACAATATTGAAAAACAGAAAACTACTTAACATGGTAGGAAAAAGATAATAACATCAATGCTGGTATAAGCATTGCAATCAAGAAACCTCTTTTTGATTGTATAATCGAAATACAATGTTTTCTAGATTGAAACATATGTATAAACATAGTACTCCATAATAAACTTTACTACAAAATTATTGATACAGTATATACTCTTCTGCTAGAGCTGAAAAGCTCAAAACAAGAATACAAAAACAAATCATAAAATGAATCAAATAACATAACAGCTTAAACTGGCATATAATAATTGACAAAGACTTTAATATTAGGCCATCACAAAAAAATAGACAAAATTAGCATCAACAAAAAAACACATAAAGACAAACCAAACAACTTCTATGAAAAATTTCAAGAGTTAGGAATAATTGACATATTCAGTTACCACAACCTCCAGTTAAAAGAATATATCTGGCATTTGACAACCTTCTCAAGTAGAATTAACATAATATGGACAAATACATGCTTCATATAGTGCATTATAGACTTATTATTACTAAAAATACCAATATAATCACTGATCATAGCATCCAAATAACATATATCGAATCATAGTAACTAGAAATAGAGGCCAAAATGCAACAGATGTTATAACAATAATACTCACTTTCTCTGGGAATAGACATCAGATAAACAATGGAAAGCATTTACAGCAGATCTCGATATATATATATCTATACTCAATGAAATACTCATACAAAACTTAACAAATGTTGACAAAGAATGAAACTACCTCAGATAAGCCATCCTGAACTCAACCACAAAATACATCCACAAATACAAGAAAAAACAGAGAAACAGACTTAAAAATTCCAATCCATCTAGATCCCTACTTCTTATACAACTGATATAGTACAAAAAACAGATCAAGCTACATAGTAATATGACCACAAAGCAGATCTGGAACAGTTGAGCAACCTCTATCAAGCCATCTCTAAAAAGATTCTTATTCACCAATGGTTACCAGAATCAAATACTATTGAAATTATCAAAGAAATTGACAAACTAATAGCATTAGAGAAAGTTGCTAACAAAAAAGACATAAATAGCAAAACCAAAAAAAACATCAATCAAGTTCTCAGAAACCAAAACAACTGATATGACTCAGACAAGAAAAAGCTAATCAGAACACTACTTAACAATCCTAAACAAAGCATTTTCACAATTAAATTAATCAAATATGAAGGTGACAAAAAGATCCTCATTTACAATTCTCAAAAAATAAAAGAAACTGTTCGCTCCTATTTTAGCAATTGGACAAAAAGAAAATACATCCTTGAATAAAATAATATAATATGACAACAAGTATATCAACCAATATCACGTATTAAAGAAGAATGATACAATCCTGTACTTCATCTATTCATTGTTAAAGAAATAAAGCACATAATAAAAAAACTAGCAACAAGTTGGCACCTGGATCTTTTCAATTCCATACTTGATCTATAAACACCTCAATAAAGAAGCTTTAGACTCCATAACCATCCTGTTTAACAACATTTATACACATGAAAGACTTTCCAAAGAATGAAAAGAAGGAACAATATATGCCATACTCAAATCAAAGAACTGACAACACAATATTAACATAACTTATCCTATTATTCTACTTGAATCCATCAAAAAAATTTTTATCAAACTCATTAACAACAGGCTTACAAAGATAATAATTGAAAATACAATTCTCTTAGAAAACAACTATGCAGCACTATTAGAAAACAGTACATGCAAATCAATTACTATAATAAATTAGGTACTTGAAGATGTAAAGGAATAGAATAAGTATTGCTTGATGCTCTTCCAAGACATGAGCAAAGCATATGACACTGTCAACATCAATCACCTCACAATAGCACTTCATAGAATCAAAATATCAAATAAAATTATCAATATTATTAATAGTTATTTCTCAAACAGATCCAACAAAGTCATAATGTATTTCAATCAAATGGATCCCTATACAGTAGAAAAAGGCATCAATCAAGGGAACACAATTTTATCACTCTTTTGACAAATCTATTATAACTAAAGATGGGTCTCTAAAGGGGGAGACAGGGACAAAAGTCAAATGTTTTTTACTAGAAAAGATTAAAATTTTTAAATTAATAACTGTAAAAAAGCTACTAACAATTGTTCTTCATTATTCAAATCATTAATTTATAATATTTCTTGATCTTTGTCCCTATTAAAGTGAAGAGCTATAAATTTTGTCCCTCAAAAAAGAACATAAGTGATCTGCAAAATTTTATATGCTAAATACTTTAGGGATCCATCATTAACTATGATCTATTCATTACAGAAATAAATACCTTACAAGGCTACCAATTAACATGCCACAAATCTATACTCAATAACTGCAGTCCAATCAAACTAAACATCTCAGTGATGACATATATGGATAATACTATCTCCATAGCACAAAATAAAGAATAGTTGGAAATAATAATAGAAGTCAGTGCATCTTTCCACTATCCAAACAGTATTACTATCAATCCATTCAAATTAGAATTCCTAATCATTAATGGTTCTCAAGAAAGCATTATCTTCCAAGAATATGAAGTATCATTAATATTGAGTACACAAGCAATTAGAGTACTCAGAGTCTGGCACAAAAAACAAAAAGTGAAAGCATATCAACACAAACTAATCAAAAAAAAAATAATCATTATCAGCAACACACTGACAAGAAAGACTATCACGAACAAAATGCACAATTATATTATCAACCACATCCTATTTTCATCAATAGAATATCTACTGAATGACCTCATCCTAACTAAAACAGAAATATCATAAATAGGCAAGAGAATCTGAAATTCTTTCAAATGAAGAGTTCATCTAGTCAGCTCAACACCTGTGCCAATAATACATCTCAATAATCAATACAATCTAATGAAAATCAAGACTAGACAACAACAAAAACATTTCAGTGACCTATAAGAATTATACACTAGCAACAACTTAGCAGGACAAGTCATTAAACTATACATTCAACAACTACAGTAGGTAGTATAACAAAAAAAAGACATTTTCATCAATGCCCCAAAATTTTTTCAATCAAATTCAATTTAATTCAAGATATACTCTGAAATATATAAGCACAAGACCTCTCAATTCAAAGACAAATGGAAATATCTAATAACATTGAACACCTCATTTATATTGAAGGCATAATGTCATCAGAATAGTATAACAATAATTGAAAGGAACTTAGAGTATATAACATCTTATGGATTGAACAAGTCCTCAATACTTACCATCCAAAGCCCTCAACTGGCATCAAGTAGGAGCCTTGCACAAAAAAACAATCAAGAGAAAAGAATCAATATACTTTACAACTCTTAAATACACTATACAAAACTATATCAATACACATGTCTCATATAATAGCTTGAATCCTAAAGCTCAATTCTGACAAAAAACAACGAATACATAAAATCAATTAGACAAACAAAATGCTTCTGATATATCTTTTAATAAAACCAAGATTTACACCTCAGAAAGACAATTAGCAGAAAAGAGAACTATATAAAATTCTGACACTACACTACCATAAGTATCTCACAGTAATATAATATCCAGGCTGTAAACTAAATAAAAATATTGATAACTGACCTAACATGTAGTGCTTCAGAACATGATCCGACCAAGCCATTCAAGTTCTAATTATCAAAACCATAAAGACAAATACAACCAACAATAACAAACCTTGTTATAGACTCCAAGTATCATTAAACAGTATACAACAGTGGATCATTGAGTCAAATTCAACTTTCGATGATATCGAAATTGTCCCTATTCTATCAAATCTAAAAAATTTGATCAAAGTGATATTCTTATAAGAATCTATCTTGAACAAGTTTATCCAAATCCATAAATATCTCAAGAGCTCAAAAATAACAAAAATAATTATTGATGATACTTTCAAAACCAACAATTTTAATATCATGGACTAGTGATCACAACAGATCAAATCAGATTGAATTTTAACTAGATTGGATCCAATCTGATTTTTATTAATTTGAATCAGATATAGATCTGATTCATTTTAAACTGATTCGATCTGATTCGAAACCATAATAGTTTGATCTGATTTGATTTGAATCTGATTCAAATCCAATTTGATTTGATTTAATCTGAATCCGATTCGTATCCAAAATGAATCTGATTCAGTTTTGATGTAAAAATAATTTGAAACTGATTTGATATATCTGAATCTGTTTCAAGGAAATTCAGCTATAACTATTTGATTTAACTAAATTAAATTAAATATGTTTAAATTAACCTAACTTTATTTTAATAAAAAATTTTTAACTAGTATATTATTCTTTCAGAAATATTTTTTAACTTTAAATTAAAAAAATTTTTTTTATTAAATTTAAATAAATTTATTTATACAGCCCATGGTTGTTCACTTGCTTCTATATTAATGTACTCCTCTCTATAACCAGTACCTTCTAAAATAACTTGATTTTCTATATTGTTTTTTTCTTTATTTTTTATTATTGATATTTCAAGTACTTGCAAAACATGCTAATCAGTCGATAATTGATTATATCAGTAATCCATATGATATGTTTCTTCTTTACCTTCCCTCCATTTTTTTATAGCTGATACTATTTTTTTGGTCAAATTTTGAGACAGCCCACAAGTTATACTTTCCATCGGTAATACTGTAATACCATGCAATTCATTCTCTGGCCAGTAATAAAGAGTATTTTCTAGAAAAATTGTACCAATTTTAATCATTAATAACTTAAATTTTTAATAATTTGTAATGTTTAAAAAATACCTGTTATTTCAACTTTAATTTTCCATTTAACTATGTAAAAATTGCCTTTATCAAAATCCCCTTCACTGTAAGCAAATTCTTTTTATTACCAGATCATATTACTCTCAGATAAGTAGCTACAATTGCATGGTCCAAAAAATCAAGATTGGTGTGAGCAAATTTGTTATATCTTCAGGTTACATAGGTCTCACATAGATCTAAAGGATGGTTTAAATATATTTTTTTATTATTGAAAGAAACTGTAATTCCTTTATCGATAGTACCATATTTGTTGCCATTTAGCTGGAATAGATCGTATTCTTCTATTTTTTTTTGTATACTTGCTGTCACATTTTCAGGAAATATATACATGGCATAGTTTAAAAGAAAACTGTTCATCATTACAACTTTCTCTTCTTGTAAATATTGCCTTTTGAACCCTCATAATTCAACAGGTATGTTATGCATATGGGTAAATATTTCACTTTCTCTCATCGAAAGATACCTGCAAATATTAACATTAATAAAATTTTAAAAATTAAAAACTTAAGTATAGTTAAATATATACCCTGCAGCTGTTAAGGCATCTTGATACAATTCTTTGATTTCTGATGATCAGGCAACTTGTCAACGCAAAATAAACATATCGATAGTTGTACTTTTCATGAGTTCAAGCACATCAGGACCAATTTGGTTTCAGTATACAGTCAGTATCACCTTGTTGGAGGCTCTATTACGAACTATTATTTCTTCATTTTTTTTTATTATTATCAGGAGACAGGAGGTAGCATCGATCGCAGGTACATGGGAAGGCAAGGGGTTTGTTTTTTCAAATATCCTCTTTCTTTTTATTTTTTTTTCATCGTAACCAGGAAGGGGGACAAGATATATCATTTTTACTGCATGTACCTTCTCAAGGTACTTTTGAGTCAACAAATTTTCCTTGACCTATAATTTTGTTAAGTTAATACAGCTACAAAAAAATTGCAAAAATTTTAACTTACAAAATTTTTATGGGTTTTTTTTTGGATTTTTTTTCATCGTCAATATTGGCCCTCAAAGCAGTAACAGCATTTTTTAAATCATTATTACAAATAACCAAGAATCGTGAAAAATATTTCTACCAGTTGACCTGATATTGTTTTATTGTTAATAAATTTGAAATATATACAAGTATTTTTTATTATATTTATATTTTGATAAGTATCGATGTTAGTATCAGAAATGGCTAGGCAAATATTCAACAAGTAGTGTATCAGTTTACTTAAAAATGCAGCATATTTTATTGGGTCATTATATTTTTGTGATACAAGAAAATGAAGAGCAGCAACGAAGGTTTTTAAATTGAGACATTTAAATTTAGCTTAATATATACAGTACCCTGCTAATGCAAAGCAGAAATCGACAGTCAAAAATAGTCTGTTGTCAATAAAATTCCACATGCTGGCTCAGAATTTCCCACTGGCAACAAATGGTATCAACTGGCACATGCAAGTAGTATTCGATAACAAGCTTGCCTGCACTAATCCAGGATTTTCCACTGGAGGCACAGATACCTTTGCTGCATCATTATTGCCTCAGCATCGATATAGCAAAGGCTGCTAGTCTAGGGTTTTCCACTGGAGACAACATCAATACTGCATCAACACTTGCAAGTACTACATTGTATTGACATGGGCCTACCTGCACTAGTCAAGGGTTTCTCTTTGGAGGCACACAGCATGCTTAATTGATACAATGTATAAAGGGCATGCCGATTTAAAAATTTCCTCTACTTACCCTTTGCAGAAAAATCAATAGTTTTTTACAGCTTTACGACTTTCATTAACCTGATTCATGCTAATTTAATAGTGTCACAATCAATACTGGCAGCAATAAAGTAATAGCAGGGCATTACAGCATTGATAAATGTTGCTTACTTGTTTATGGTATAAGCTAAAGACTTGTAATTGATTGTAGCTGTGATCAAAAAACTGGAAAATGAAAACAGAGGCTACAGTTAATACTAGTATTAATAAAATAATAGCAACAGTATGTACAGTTTGACAAAGTATTGCTTACCTGTAGCTATAGAATGTAAAACTTGTGGTTGACTGTAAATCGATAGTCAAAAGGCTGGGAATCGACAAAGTTAAAGCTGGCTGTTAAATGGTCAAATAAAATATAAAATAAAAAAAAACAGGAATATATATCAAGCAAAAGCTATAACAAATTGGTAAAAATATAAGAGTAGCTAGTGTGTTGCTTACACTGATCAGTAGAAGAAACTGTTTAGCAGCAACAATAAAATTGACCACAATAAATCGATCACAATTTTTTTTTTTATGAATCAATTACATCCAATCACATATCTCAGATTTTATACAGATTTATATCTATATTTGTAATGTGATTTACCATATTATCAGTTTTTAACAATTACAATTTTTAACAATGATATTGCTTGCACCAGGCCACCAATTACATTTCTCCAGCTTGTAATTTTAGTATTTACGACAACAATACTGTCTTTGAAATTATCTATTTTAACAATTGCTTCTTCAATAAAGCAATTTTATTTTTAAACTCTAATAAACATAGCTTTAATGACTATAATTAGAGCTAAAAAGGCTTTTATTAAATGCTATTTAATATATCAAAATTTACATATCAAGTAAAATTTTAACCACTGCTTGCTAAAGACCCTTGCCACTATAACTTTAAACATATGCATATCCTTATTGTTTTATCTAAAAGTCAGTTTCTTTTATCAATAATTAAATTTTTGCTAGTCGAAAAAACCTATTTCACAAATACACTAGTTGCAGATATTGTCAAATAATCATGTACAATACATGTTAAATGTGGAAATTGCTGTTCATTTATTTTCTACCATTTCAAAATATCTATTTCCTCTGTTATCTGAGATAATGAAAAATATAGCTATAATTCATTTTGATTTTCTATGTCATCATTTAAATAATTTTGCCCTAACTGTATTATATGTCTCACTCGTTTAGTGATTTTTACAATTCTTGAATTTAATTCTCCATATTCTTGAAAAATATCATCAACACTAGAAAATAAATGTAAAAAACTTTATTTTCAAAAGTCAGTGAACAATTGTTATTTGGCCAATAAGACAACAAAATTGATTTATTTCAGGAGAGGCTTTTCCTCTCTATATAAGAATCTGGACTAAAGTATCTTTTAATTAAAATTACATAAATAAATCTATAAATACATTAATTAAAAATATATAAATCTTAACATAACAAATATTCAAACTTATGGAACTATAATATATTTTAAAGAAGAAAACAAAAAGAATAATAATTAAAATAAAAGAAATCTATTGGTTTGCATTACTCCTGTTTACAGGGCTAATTTCTATTTTTAGAAAACAAAACAAATTGACTATAATGATGAGCACTTAGCCCAGGATCACTAAAGATGATCTTGAATGATGTTATATAAAAAGTTCAAAAATAGTAGACAAGGTAGGCTTCAGGTCTATAGTTATACAGAGTCATATATATTTACACAAAGTTGATGGGAACAGGCATGAATTCATTGCAATAAAAAATATTTAATATTAGCAAATTATATTACAAATAAGTATAAATACAATATATATATTTGCTCTTTTTTTATCTCTTCAATTAAATTTCTTTAACCATTTTCAACAAAGTATTCTATTTTAAATTATTGATCTAAAACAACTGCCAATGTATAAATTTTATTTGTTTTGTTATAATATTCTAAAATTTTATTCTAATATAATTTTTTTTTTTTTTTACCCACAATCATGCCGCAATGGCATATCTTTATTAAGATATTGAAAAATATCTAAATATTTTACAGACTTTCACAAAGCGACTAACTTGTCTTTGTACATTGTTAGTTAAAGGACTACAATACTTAAAAAATATATGGAGTCCACTAAGCTAGTTTCAACTAAACAAAACTAAGTCTAAACTAGATACTCTAAGTTAGATTTAGGGGACAATATTTTACTTTCCTAGTTAGCTTGGCAATAGTGCCTCTAAGTTTACCAGAGTCATTGCCAACAGTTTATCACTGTAGATTATTCTGAAAAATAATGAATTGCTAAAGTTGGTACTGGGAAAAAGGGAAGGAGAAATACAAATCAAAGCCCACCAAAAGGTTCTTACTTCATTTCACAGTTTTCTCTCAAAAGGGGTTTGCCTGATTGGGATGTTCTCTGAGCTTCATGACGTTTGAGGAACTTTGCCATTCCTGAAAGTGACTTCAAGATAAATGTTTG
>CAJVPT010003667.1:0-14799 GCA_910592055.1 Acaulospora colombiana
CAAAACAATAAGTGTTCCTAATAAGATAATTATAACTCAGCAACAACAACTCATTTGCCTTGAAAAATCAATAATCTGGATATTTTTTTTCAACCTCTTTAATTCATCAAATGAAACTTAAACCATATTACTAAATCAAATTGAAAATGCTGACCCAAACACAACTATCAAATGTTATTTTCCCACAATTTTATTGTCTCCTCTTCCTTCATATATAAATAAATAGATTAGAGTTCCTTACAGTCACTTTATTAAATATTGTCAAAACTTAGCCAAAACAAAAAATATTATAATAGAGTTTTCAAAGGAAAAAAACTCAATCGAACCACCAGTTAATAATCTAATCTCACCACTCCCATCCATTAACACTAATAGTTATAATTCATCTCCCAGTATCAATAACAAAATAGGCACTAGCATCATAAACTGGATCAAATTCATTAATAACTCCATTAATCTAATTGCATCCATTTTTAGTTTTGACATATTCCACAAATCTGAATCCATTGATAAACTTAAGCTACTTAAATTAGCAAACAAACAATGTTGGGCTGCTGATAAATCAAAAATCAAAACTTTAGTAGCATTTTGAACAAAACTACTCCTGAATTCTCTACCCATGAGAGCCAAACTTAATAAACGGTATCCACTACTCTATTCAAACACAAAATATCCTTGATGTGAAAATCCTATAGAAGATCAAATCCATGTTTTCACATGTAATGAAAATCACGAAATTTTGAATCAAAAAGCAAAAAAACTTGTCACTTTTTTTAAAGACTTAATCAATAAGCAGACAACAAAAAGCTCTTCAACAAGCAACCTTAATTACCTTCACCAGTTTAAGAATGGTACTTTTTTACTCAAAATAGCGCTAGATGTTCCCAATCAATTCTTTAATCAACTTAACAAACCAAAATATAAAACACAACTAGCCAATAAATCCCTCAAAATTCTTAATAAGATATGGAAACAGCAATCAAGCACAGCGAACATAGCTCCTCTTAATGGAATCAAATGAAAATCCATCAAGGCAACACCTTCTACCTCTAGTAACAGTAACAATAATTACAAAGATTCTTTTTTTAAATAAATAATACAGATATCAAGTTAACATAACAACTCTACTAACTTATCTATTTTTACTTCATCAATAATTTCATTGTTTTCAGATGAGTATTAGCCATTCGACCTTTGCATGATGTATCCAGTCAATGACTGATAGTCTGTCATAGAAAGAAAATTGCAATAGGCTATAGTTAATTTACAATATAAAGACTATTAATGTCAAGCTAATAAATTAAATTTCTAATAAAAGCCCATATTTAATACTCATTTGTGATAAAAAAAAATATATATATATTGTATATCACTAAAGTTAAATATCTATTTAATTTATTAATCTCTATTTTAAAAATTATTAAAACTCTAAGTACAACTTTGAAAGTAATTTATTGTTTTGTTGGTAGTTTAGGTAAAGATAGCTCTTATTACTATATTGATTTTTTTTAAGTTTTTATTTTTTAAGATCAATTATAGTTTTTTGATTACCTATTTAAATTTCCAAGAATCTGATCTATTATATTCTATTGAGCTCTTTAATCACTTCTTTTTCAGTACCTATCTTTACTTATTCTAAATAACAATTAAAATTATTAATAGTAATTAAAACTAATTTGTTATTATTTATTTGAAAGTCATTAGCTTTGTAAAAGATTTTTGCAATTTTCAAAAACTTTTCTATAACTTCTTTAGATCTTGCTATTTATATTGTATTATCTATAAAAGCTATTACTATATGCCTTAATTCGAGCTTTTTTATAATCTATTGTTTTAGATCAGAATTCCATATATTGCCATTTTGTATTATTTTTATATATCATTCTAAATTTTGCAAAAAGATAATCATAAAAAATTCTCTATAGTAGAGATGAAATGGTTTTTTTTTTATCAATTCTATCCCTAGTTACTATTGATTCTATAAAGTTATTTTCAAATATAATTCAGATTTTCTATTTTGAAAGAAACTTATTATAATATTTATAAAAATTTTAAAGTTTTGATTGTTTTTATTACTTTTTTTTTTTTAAACCCTTGGTCAGGCCAGTACCGTATGTTTATTAATCATATAAAAACCAATAGAGATACATAAGGCAATTGTATCATGGCTAAACTAAAAGCTTGTACTGATATACTTGTCAATGGCCATCAATTCTCAAAAGAGCTTCGGCCTTTAAGTGTAACCTTGGAAACAATATTTTGCTCTGAACTAAGTTTTGGATAAAGACTCTTTTAACTTATCCATCATTGCTAGCAGATTGTCACTACTTATTATCCTTCAAGAAACTGAATTCAAGAAACTATAAAAGGGGAAAGGAAAAATAAAAGAAAAGGGAAATGTCTAAAAATGTGCAAATATATGTACATAAAAATTAAAAAAAAAAAGAAAATTAAAATGCTCCATGTTCTTCAAAGGACCTCAGCTAAAAACCTCTTCTCATTAGGAGTCAACCCTTCTGGAATATTCTTCTTCTTCTTGACTGTCTGAGAAACTTATCTATCCATGCTCTTGATTATTTTTTTGTAACCGTCTGAGGTATTTATCGTCTACTCAGATTCAGTATCTTGCTCAATGCTTCCTTTCTTTTGGTCTTAATTTTGAATCCACCTGTACAAAAAAAGATGGCTAACAGTGGACTCCAGGTTCTTATGTGACTTTTTAGTCTTGTTGAGTAACTCCCGATATATTCTAGCAGCCACGTCTAGTTAAAGGAATTTTACTGGTGTTTATCTTGATTGCAATATCATTGCACAATGTCTGGAAAAATGCATTCTCAATTCTAGAGAAGGGCAATGTTTTACATTCCTCTGCTTTTCAGTCTTACAGCCTGACCGGAATAAGAAAATAACCTCCTTCGCGTACTTTATCTAACCGGAATGATAAGAAGTTGAAGGCCTCAGCTTGAATAAATAACTATCTTTTCACCACCTAGAAAATTTAGTGCCTATCCTAATGACTTCATGATTTCTTTGCTTTAGTTAAACTTCATTTAGAGGAGTGGAGGAGTTCGTATCCTTGCTTTCTCTTTCAATCACCAGTAACATCATCAGAACACATGAGGTAAGCAATAGGAGCTTGTTTACATTCTACTACTAACGTGTTTTGTGTCAACCAATCAGATACCAGGTGACATTATGCTACCAAAAATTCAAGGTCAAACTGAGATAGGCAAAATCCCTTAAGAAAACCTTGAAAAAAAGTAGATACTTTAAGAGGGCATAAGATAGTATATGAGAAGATGGGTAATAAGTCTTCCTCTGTCAACAAAATCTCTATTTCTTGTTACTTCTAGTTTTTAAGGTGATACTCCACTTGTCAGTCTTTTTACTTCCTAGAACCTTCTTGCCCTTAGTAGATGAAGTGCATACTTGAGTCTTTTTAGGCCACTAGAGGCTCACGTTTTTATTCAAAAGAGTTTATAAACAAGTAAGAGAGGATAGGAGAGATACATGAAGACAAGCTTCAAGTTGTTTTAAAGTGTAAAGACTTTATTAGCAAGGAAGTATAAAACTTCTTACGAACATCTTTTTTGTGTATAGTCAGAGGATCAGTGAAAAGAGTCCCTAATATTGTTTCTTTTTATTACTTTTATTAGTATATTTAAACTATTATATTATATACTTTTGCAGTTTCTTAAAAAAGTATTTATGATTTTTTTTTAATTTCTTTGATATTTTTATAGATATTGTTGAGAATCCAAATTGGTTCTAAAATATTAAATCATAAGAATATAACTAAGAATTTAAGATAATAATAAAATTTATATAAATATAATTCAATAATATATTAATCTTGTAAAAAGACCTGATAGTATTTATATGTTCAATAAACTGAATAATATTATTCTTGAAAAAAAATTTGTAATAATTTTTTTTATTTAAAAATAAAAAATAAAAATATTATTTCTTATATATATATATATATATATATTTTTTAATACTGACTTTGTTATATTTTATTGAAACTTATAGATAGAAGGAATTGAATTAACTCAAAGACCATATATTCAAATTTTCTTTTCTAATAAAGTAAAAACAATAAAAAATCTTCTTTAAGGATCACTTTATCTTGTGGCTAGGCTACCTCTTTAAAGATTAGAGAATTAGTAAATAGCTTCACTAATATTAAAATAAATTTCAAATATATATAAAAGAAAAATAAAAGAAAAGAAAGGTTGTGTTCCTAGTTGTATTCTACTTTTTAGAAAATTTGTCAAAGTTTAAGATTTACTTGACAAAATTATGTTCAATATTCTATCAAACTTCTCAAACTAACTATTCTTATAAATAAGAAGCAAGACTGTATAAGCTTAAACAGAGGTGAGAATTTTGCATTACAAAAAAGGTACCGAAGGATTGAGAAAAATGGTTTGATTATGTTCAACTATTGTCTATCAGTTCTGATCTCATTTCTTTCATACCCTATTTAGTATAAGATCTTCTGTAGATGTTATTCTAAGTAATGGCAAGTTGGAGGTTTTATAGAAACTCTAAAATATAGGGGAAGTGAAAGAAAGGGGAAATTTAAGACCCATTATTTGCCAATCTGTCCTTTTTTACCATTGCAATAACATTATTCTAGAAAGAAGAATCTTGATACTTCTAGCATATGCCCTGGCAAACTTGATAAATATCATGCTGTTTTCCTCAGAGTACTACCATCTATAGAGATTAAGTCATTATCTATAGTTCTAGTACATTCTTCAGGCATCTTTGATCTAGTGACTGCAAGTTAATATTGATAATTAGGTGTGAGCAATCCTAAGATTTCACTGATCTCCCAATAAGCTTGTAATAAAAAATACACATGACACTTTTAAGATATTATTCTTGTTCTATATTCCCTTGAGTCTTGTCTTTATTTATTTTTCTAGATAAGTAAGAAGAAGAGTATATTCCTTTTTTTTTACTTCATCAATGATGTAGGAGTTAATAGTATTCCTTATTCATCTATATTACCCAACAAATTATAGTGGACCTTAGGTTCTTATGAAGCTAAAGAAATACATTCAAACATGTGAGTTGATCAATAGAAACTTGTTTATTTCTATTTTTCTGACATGTTTAGTTGTGTCCAATCATAGTATGAGAAACTTTGTGCTACTTAAAATTCAGGATCAAACTGAGGTAGATAAAATTCCTCAGAAAAATCTTGAAATAAGCACTTTTATAGTTAATAAGGAGTAGCAAGAGATAGAAATAAGTCTTTTGCACCTATGCAAAACTATGTGATATTTCTCTACAATGTAAGATAACTATATATCAGTTCTTCTTCCTTTTGGAACTTTCTTATCATTAGTAGAAAAGATAGTGCTCAACCTTGTCAGTCACAGGAAGTTGAGATTTGTGTGAAGTAGAAGATAAACAAGAAGGAAAAGGAAGTAAGATAATTTCTAAGGATTAATTTTATATTGATTTAAGAAGAGTATTAAGACTTTTCTTAGTAGAAAAAGACAAAATCCTTTTTACAAAAGTCTTTTTTGTGTGTGATCAGAGGATTAACAAAAAGAATCTATAATAATTATTTCATATATTATATCTAGAGAAGAATTAATTTTAATTATAAATAAATAATTTTTTTTTTTTTTTTAGACCCATGGTTAGGCTAGCACTATGTATTTATTAATCAATATGAAAATCAATAGAGATACATAGGACAATTGTATTATGGCTAAACTAAAAACTTGTACTGACACAATTATCAATGGCTTTCAATTCTCAAATGAGCTTCAGCCTCTAAGTGCAACCTTGGGAACAATATTTTGCTCTTAAATAAGTTTTAGGTGAAGATTCTCCTAACTTATCCATCATTGTCAACAGGTTATCACTGCTTATTATTCTTCAAGGAACTGATTTTGAAAAACTACAAAAGGGAAAGGAAAAAAGAAAAAGAAAAAGAATATTTAAAAATACACAATTGTGCTACATAAAAACAAAAAAAAAAAAAGAAAAAATAAAAGTGCTCCATGTTCTTCAAAAGATCTCTGCTAGAAACCTCTTCTCATTAGAAATCAATCCTTCTGTGATATTCTTCTTTTTCCTGACCATCTGAGGAACTTATCCATTTGTGCTTTTTATTATTTTTTTGTAACCATCTGAGGTAGTTATCACCTACTTGGATCTAGTGTCTTGCTCAACACTTCCTTTCTTTTAGTTTTAATATTATATTCATCTATGTAGAATTGAATGGCTAATGATAGACCCTAGGTTCTTAAGTAGCTTTTCAGTCTTGTTGTGTAACTCCCGATATCTTTCAGTAAAACACCTAGTTAAAGGAATTTTACTGATATATATCTTCCATTACCCAAAAAATTAGATTCTTCAACAATCTTTTTGCTTTGCAATGGTAAAAAGGTCTCAGATAGTATGGGGATTCTTGTCAATTATGATATTATTACATAATATCTAGAAAAATGCATTCTCAATCCTAGAGAAAGGCAGTGTTTTATATTTCTCTGCTTTTCAATCTTATAGCCTGACCGGGATAAGAAAATAACCTCCTTCGTGTACTTTATCTAACCAGGATAATAAGAAGTTGAAGGCCTTGCTTGAACAAATAATTACCTTTTCACCACCTGAAGAATTTAGTGCTTATCCTAATGGTCTTATGATTTCTTTACTTCAGTTAAACTTCATTTGGAGAAGTGGAGAAGTTTGTATCCTTGATTTTTTCTTCAGTCACCAATGATGTCATCGGAACATATAAGGTGACCAATAGGAGCTTGTTTACATTCAACTACTAACATGTTTCGTATCAACTAATCAAATGCCAGGTGACATTATGCTACCAAAAATTTAGGGTCAAACTGAGGTAGGCAAAATCCTTTAAGAAAACCAGGGAAACCAGTAAGCATTTTAAAAAGATATAAGACAGTATGTGAGAAAGTAAAAAATAAGTCTTTTTCTATCAACAGAATCTCTATTTCTTGTCACTTTTAGCTCTGTGAGATAACACTCTACTTGTCTGTCCTTTTACTTCCTAGAACCTTCTTGCCTTTAGTAGAGAAAGTGTGTACTTGAGTCTTTTCAGGCTACTAGAGGCTCAAGTTTTTATTCAAAGAAGTTTATAAACAAGTAAGGGAGGTAGAAGAGATAAATGAAGACAAGCTTCAAGTTGTTTTAATGAAAGTATAAAGATTTTATTAACAAGAAAATATAAAACTTCTTGCGAATATCTTTTTTATGTGTGGTTAGAGAATCAGCAGAAAGAGTTTTATTTTAAAAATTAATTATAAATAAGTTAATTTAAGAAGAATTTTAATAAATTAAATTATATTAAGTTTTAATTCTGAATTGTATAATAAGGAATATAATCCATTTTGAATTTTTATAATATTTTTCATTATATTTTGAATCTATATTATTTTTAAAATCTTTAACTTTTAATTTATATTTTAATAAAAAAATAAAACTCTTTCTGCTAATTCTTTGACAATACATAAAAAAAAATATTTCCAAAAAGTTTTATACTTTTAAATTAATAAAGTCTTATTATTTTTTTTAAAACAACTTAAAGAATAACTTCAAGAGTTCCTTTTTATACTTTTTTTTTGTTTATATTACTTTTCAAACAAAAACTTGATTTCTGATAGTTCAGAAAAGTCAAGAAATACCTTTTATATCTATAGCAAGAAAGTTATAAAAGAAAAAAAAATCATTAGTAAAGTATTGAAAACCTATTGCTTAAAGAGTACAACTAAAAGTATTCTGTAGTAATAGATAGATAAACAAAAATATAAGCCTAAAAACTTTTTTTTTCACTATTGTTTTTCTCTTATACTTATTCAATTTTCAGAGTTTTTGTGAAATTTTGCTTACCCCAGCTTAGTGATCACAAGAATCAAATCAGATCAGATTTTAACTAGATTCAATTCGATCTGATTTTTATAAATATGAATCAGATGTGGATCTGATTCATTTTAAACGGATCTAATCTAATTCAAAACTATAATAGTTTGATTTGATCTGATTCGATCCAATTTGAATCTAAATCTGAATCTGAATCTGAATTTGAATCTGATTCAGATTCAATGCAAAAACAATTTGAAACTGATTTGGTACATTTTGAATCTGTATTAAAGTATGTTCAACTATAACTGCTTTGGTTTATCTAAATTAAATTAAATATGTTTAAATTAACTTGGCTTTATTTTAATAAAAAAATTTTTAACTAGTATATTTTCTTTCAGAAATATTTTTTAACTTTAAATTTAAAAATTTTTCTTTTATTAAATTTAAATAAATTTATCTATACAACCCATAATAATTCATTTGTTTCTATATTAATATACTTCTCTCTATAGCCAGTACTCTCTAAAATAATTTGATTTTCTATATCGTTTTTTTTTTTATTTTTTATTATCGATGTTTCAAGTGCTTGAAAGCATGTTACAGTTGATAATCGATTATATCGGTAATCTATACGATATGTTTCTTCTTTACTTTCTCTCCATTTTTTTATAGTTGATACTATTTTTTTGACCAAATTTTGAAATAACCCACAAGTTATACCTTCCATCGGTAATACTGTAGTATCATGCAATTCATTCTCTGGCCAGCAATAAAAAGTATTTTCTAGTAAAAATTGTGACAATTTTAATTTATTAATAACTTAAATTTCTAAAAATCTGTAATGTTTAAAAAATACCTATCATTTCAACTTTAATTTCCTATTTAACCATGTAAAAGTTGCCTCCATCAAAATTCCCTTTACTGCAAGCAAATTCTTTATCATTAACAGATTGTATTCCTCTCAGGCAAGTAGTTGCAATTGCATGATTCAAAAAATTAAGGTCAGTGTAGACAAATTTGCTATATCTCCAGGCTATATAGACCTCATATATATCTAAAGGATGATTTAAATATATTTTTTTATTATTGAAAGAAACTGTAATTCCTTTGTCAGTAACACCATATTTGTTGCCATCTAGCCAAAGTAGATTGTATTCTTCTATTTTTTTTTATATACTTGAGATTACATCTTCAAGAAATATATGTATGGAATAGTTGAAAAGAAAATTGTTCATCACTACAACTTTCTCTTCTTGCAAATATTGCCTTTCAGACTTTTGTAATTCAACAGGTATGTTATGTACATGGGTAAATATTCCACTTTCTCTTGTCAAAAGATACCTGCAAATATTAATATTAATAAAGTTTTAAAAATTAAAACTTAAATCTAATTAAATATATATCCTGCAGCTGTTAAGATACCTTAATTCAATTCTTTGATTTCTGAAAATCGGGCAACTTGTCGGTGCAAAACAAATATATCGATAATCATGCTTCTCATGAGTTCAAGTATATCAGAACCAATATGATTTCAGTATACAGTCAGCATCACCTTATTGGAGGCTCTATTAGGAACTATTATTTCTTCATTTTTTTTTATTATTATTAGAAGACAGGAGGCAGCATCGATTGCAAGTACATAGGAAAGCAAGGGGTTTGTTTTTTTGAATATTCACTTTCCTTTTATTTTTTTTTTCATCGCAACCAGGGAGAGGGTCAATATATATCATTTTTACTGCATGTATCTCCTCAGGATACTTTTGAGTCAATAAATTTTTCCTGACCTGTAATTCAATTAAGTTAATACAGTTACAAAAAATTGCAACTTACAAAATTTTTATAGATCTTTTTTTTGGATTTTTTTGTATCATCAATGTTGACCCTCAAAACAGTAGCAGCATTTTTCAAATCATTATCACAAGTAATCAAGAATCTTGAAAAATCCCTTCACCAGTTGACCTGGTATTATTTTATTATTAATAAACTTGAAATATATACAAGTATTTTTTATTATATTTACATATTAATAAGTATCAATGTTAGGGTCAGAAATAGCCAGGCGAACATTTAGCAAGTGATATATTGGTTCACTTAAAAATGCAGCATATTTTATTGGGTCATTATATTTTTGTGATACAAGAAAATGGAGAGCAGCAACATAGGTTTCTAAATTGAGATATTTAAAATTAGCTTAATATACAGTATACAGTATCCTGCTAATGTAAAGTAGAAATCAACAATCAAAAATAACCTATTGTCAATAAAATTCTATATGCTGACCAGGATTTCCCACTGATAACAAATAGTATCAATTAACATCTGCAAGCAGTATTCGATAACAAGCTTGCCTGCACTAGTCCAGGGTTTCTCACTGAAGACACAAGGCACTCTTGCTGTACCTTTCTTGCCTCAGTATTGACACAGCAAAGGCTACTAATCCAGGGTTTTCTATTGAAGACAATATCGATGTTACATCGATACTTGCAAGCACTATATTGTATCGACATGAACCTGCCTGTACTAGTCCAGGGTTGTCCACTGGAGGTACATAGCATGCTTAATTGATACAATGTATAAAGAACATGTCGATTTAAAAATTCCCTTTACTTACACTTTGCAGAAAGAAATTGATGGTTTCTTGCAGCTTTATAATTTTTGTTGGCTCGGATTATGATAGATAAATAGTGTTATAATCAATACTGGTAGCACAAAAGTAACAGTAGGACATTATAGCATCGATAAATGTTGCTTATTTGTTTATGGTATTAACTAAAGACTTGTAATCGATTATAGCTGAGGTTGAAAAACTGGGAAACAAAACAGGGATTACAGTTAGTACTAGAGTAATAAAATAATAGCAATAGTATGTACAGTTCGACAAAGTATTGCTTACCTGTAACTATAGAATGTAAAACTTGTAGTTGACTATGAATTGATAATCAAAAGGCTAGAAATCGACAAAGTTAAAGCTGGCTGTTAAATGGTCAATAAAATTTAAAATAAAAAAAACCAGGTATATACTGTATGTCAAACAAAAGCTATAACAAGTTGGTAAAAATATAAGGACTGCTAGTGTAATGCTTATACTGGTCGGCAGAAGGAACTGTATAGTAGCAATGATAAAACCAAACACAATAAATTAATCGCAATTTTTTTTTTATAAATCGATTGCGTCCAATCATATTTCTCAAATTTACATCTATATTTGTAATGTTGATCTATTATATTGTTAATTTTTAACAATTATGATTTTTAACAATTATGGTGCTTGCATCAGACCAACAATTACATTTCTCCTACTTGTAATTTTAGTATTTATAACAACAATATCTGCTTTGAAATTAGCTGTTTTAACAATTTCTTCTTCAATAAAGCAATTTTATTTTTAAACTTCAATAAACATAACTTTAATAACTATTATTAGAGTCAATAAGGCTTTTATTAAATGCTATTTTATATATAAATAGTATCAAAATTTATATGTCAAGTAAAATTTTAATTGCTGTTTGCTAGAGGCCCTTGCCATCATAACTTTAAACATATGCATGCCCTTACTGTTTTATCTAAAAGTCAGTTTCTTTTATCAATAATTAAATTTTTGTTAGTCGAAAAAACCTGTTCTACAGGTACATTAGTTGCAGGTATTGCTAAGTAATCACATGCAATACATGCCAAATGTAGAAATTGTTGTTTATTTATTTTCCACTATTCCAAAATATTTGTTTTCTCTATTACCTAAGGTAATGAAAAATATAGTTATAATTCATTTTGATTTTCTATATGCCATGCTCAAATAATTTTGTCCGAACTGTATTATATGTTTTACTCATTTTGGTGGCTTCTACAGGGCTTGAATTTAATTCTCCATAATCTTGAAAAATATCATCAACACTAAAAAATAAAAAATATTTAATATTAACAAGTTATATTATAAACAAATATAAATACAATAAATATATTTACTCTTTTTTTATCTCTTCAATTAAATTTCTTCAGCCATTTTTAACAAAGTATTCTATTTTAAATCATGGATCTAAAACAACTGCCAGTGTATAAATTTTATTTGTTTTGTTGTAGTATTCTAAAATTTTATCCTGGTATATTTTTGCTGCTTCTTTAATATTTGAATTAATTCTATTATTGCCAATAGTATCTTTCAAATAATCAATTAAAATATTATATAATGGAATTATAATAGAAAGTGTTAGGTATGTTGATGCTAATACCATTGTAGTTGTTTCATAAAAATACCTAAGAAATTTCATTATTTGTTCAAATAGATTCCAATCACTATTTGTAAATGCATGGTTTTTTAATTCTTGGCTTGACATCATAAGATATTCAATTATCTACAAATATACAGTAAACTGTTTAAATTATATTAAATAAATGTTAAATAATGTGAGATAAATATACTGTTTTTAGCTGTATAGCATATATAACCATGTTATATATTGAATTCCATCAAGTTTCTACATCTAAAATAGGTTTTAAAGTTTCTATTTGCTGATTTTTGGCAAGCATCATTTAATTTTTCCAGTTGATGAGGTGCTGATCATATTTTTACAACCAGTTTTTGTAACTATATATAAATAGATTGGTAAATATAAAAAACATTATACTGTATATACTGTATAAGCTTACTGATTTTAGATTTTCTTCTAATATATTTAAAGCTTCTTGTATACTTAAATTAATAACATGCGCGAAACATTGTAAATGGTTTTCTGTTGCACTAAAAGATATTGTTTGAGTTTTACTTCACTCTTCTACCAATTTAGCAAATACAATATTATTTGTAGCATTATCGGTTATAATTTCCAGAATATTTAAAATTAAATAAACTGTTTTAGCCTTATATTATATTTATTTTAAATATATAAATAAATTTACTTTCGTTTTAATCATAAATTTCTTTAAACATAATAAAAATGTTTCTTTAATACTTTCACTCGAATGAGTACCCCACAACTGTATAAAGTCTATTATTATACTCTGTATTCTTCAATCTTTATCAATAAAATGTATAGTTATACCTAAAAATGCTTTCATTGAAACTGATATTCAAATATTAAGTATAAATAAAATATGACTTTCTATTTTTTGCAAAATTTTTTAAATTTTTTCTTGATTATTTAAATAAAAGTCCATTATACAGGTCTTAATAAAAATAGCCAATAGTATTTTTGTATCTGATATTAATTTTTATACAAAAGCAAGGAAAGCTAATTTTTGAACAACTGTAAAAAGTTGCTAGTTGATAATAATCTATTGAACAAGTTTTTTATTCATTTTTATCGAGTCATATATCCACTATATATAAATACAAAAAATTAATGGTATTTTTTAAAAAATTTAAAAATTATTTGAAATTATCTTCATTTTAAAAAAATCAGCAATTTTAGTATTGCCAATTATTATATTTAATTTGTCAGATGAGTTTTTTCAAGATATTTCATTAGATTAGAAGTACTGTCTTCACTACAAGTATATATTATCCTGCAATATTTACAGGTAGTCTTTTTGTCCTCCTTAAAACTTGCACTCCTTGTAAAGTGTTCTCATACTTTACTTATAGAAATTGTTAAGATAATTAAGGCCTATTCCAATAGATTGCTTGTGTTGATATTTTCAATATCGATATTGTCATGACTAGTTAAACTGCTATTTTCATCATATGCAAACTATGTATTATCAAATAAGTTTTCATATTCCATTTTTAAAAGAACTAAATTAAACAAAACCAAAGGATACGATGAAATTAATTAAACAGTAAAACTATAATATTAAAAAGAAATGGTTAAAAAATCATCAAGAAGAGCAAGTATTAAATTTTTAACTTGCCTTTTATATTTTTTTTTTTTAAAAAAAAAAACTATTTTAATTTTCTAGATAGTTCAATTTTAATTTTCTAAATAGTTCGATTTAATTTTCTAGATAGTTCGATTTAAATAATTTATGTGAACTAGTGCATATCGATTTGAATTATATTGGGTTTGATCTGAATCTGATTTGAATCTGATAAATTTTGTAAATTTAAAATTCAATTTGATCCGAATCTGATTGGATTAAAAATTTTAAAATTTGATTCGATCCAATTTATATCTGATTCACAGATTAATTAGATTCAGATCAAAATTATGAACACTATCCAGCTTAATCCTGAATTTTGAAGTAACAAAAATTGAAATAGCTTTTATTAAAAATAATTGATTGACACAAAACATGGTGATAGTAAAATATAAACAAGATTCTATTGTTTATATTATATATTTTGATAATGTTATTATAAAAGAAAGAAAAATAAAAAAAACTTTTTTTTGCTGATTCACATTTTTTTAAAAAATTTTCTTTTTTGATAATTTTTTTGAAAAACTCACAGAAACTCTTCTACATGAGAACAAGTCTAAAAGGACACAACCATATACTTCTAGGCAACAAAATCTATTTTGCAACAACAGAAAAAGTACTTAAAAGATAAATATTCCTAGATCATTTTTGCTTTTAGGAAGGAGAAAAAACAAAAACAAGCTAATTTACAGTAGGCTTATTGAGACCCAACCTCAACTCCACAAAGCCCTTAGTCAGGCCAGTATAGGTTAACACCTTTCTGGGTACTAAGAGAAGTCTCAGAAGCAATAGATTACATTGATAAATCAGCACAATCTTAAAGCTAACTGAAATCCAAGAAAACATTCAAGTCTCTTTGATCAAACAGTTAAAAGATCACAACAACACAACAACTCCAGATCAACTAATTCACATCACACAAATATGAACATGTTAACTTTTCATCTAATTGATGTGTATCAAAGCAAGCTGATT
The DNA here is from genome assembly GCA_910592055.1 of Acaulospora colombiana. NCBI lineage: Eukaryota > Fungi > Glomeromycota > Glomeromycetes > Diversisporales > Acaulosporaceae > Acaulospora > Acaulospora colombiana. Next base: position 14,677 of record CAJVPT010003667.1, read on the forward strand.
AATCTACAACAAAATAGTAAAACGTAACAGATCAACAAACTAGAACATTGTGATAAAAATAGCTCCTAATACTATTGGATAGTTATTTTTAGTCATGATCTTCATTCTATTTCTATTTTTATC